>JAHLJT010002160.1:0-16822 GCA_031308135.1 Acheta domesticus
CACCGTGATGATATGAGAACTGAGTGTGTTTAATTTGTTTCAGAGGACGTGGAATTTGAATAAAATGGATAGAATAATAAAATGAATTGAACTAGTGAATAAAATAAATGCAAGAAAATCATTTTTTAAATGTAGTAATCATGTATTTCGCGCGCTGGGTGTTATACCAAGAACATGGCGGACGTCACGTGATCGAAAAAACTTTTTCAATGGGATTTGCCGCGAGTGAACCTACTGGTTATACTGTGTCCCAGGTCGAGGATCGCACCGTGACTAACAACACGGCGACGCTTCCTATGATTCACTCGCGCAGTCCACTGCAGCGGCGGTTTATTCAACGACGGATGATTCATGACGAGTCGAGCCAAGCTGCTCCGCTGCCGAAAAGGTCCCTAGGCAACAGGATTACGGGAAGACTACCGTCCTGTAGCCAGTGGCGTAGCTTCAGTTGGTGTCATCTGGGGCGAGGCTACTGGTGTCACCCCCCCCCCCATAAATTAAGCACAAAAATATCTATTACTGCATTGATTATACGTATTTTATTAAAAATTTAAACCTATTTGCACAGGATAGTTATTTAAAATATATTAAAATACTTATGTAATTAGGAATAATTGCAATATAATGGCAATTAAATCATAATCTATGCTTATGCATTTAAATTATACTTATTAAATTAATATAAATAATTTTTAACTAAACCATAAAAATTTATATAATTCCAACAATAAAGTTTTCAAACTACTAAAACTAAGAAAACTAACTATTAATATACACAATTTTTAAATAAATGATTTAAATTATGTACTTTCCTACCTATATAATAATTTAATGCGCTGGTCTTCTCCCGTAGAATGATGTCACCCGGGTCGCACCGCCCCCCCTGCCCCCCCGGCCCCCCTCCCGTCCCCCCGTCCCCCCCGTAGCTACGCTCCTGCCTGTAGCGACATGAAGCCCGCTGGTAAAGACTATCTTATCTCGGCTGTGCAAAGGGCTATTTACACCAAGGTTGCCTAGTGCACCAATCACCAAAGTACCATAAATAGGGTCCGGATATCGATGCAAATACGTTTTCCTCCGTGTTCAACCTATATGTTGTCTGGACCTACCTCACAACTAAATAAAATCACGATTAAAAATCGCAATTTGCTGACGACACTGCTATATTTACCTCCGGTATAGTCTGATTATCACTGATTTGAGAACTCATATCATTAAATGTATAGACAGCTGGGCTGCCAAACTTAAAATCCTAGCAAATCGTCGCATTTACATGAAGATACTACTCTCCCCCAATTCCCCTCACGTTAATAACAATACAATAGAATAATACCCCTTAATAAAACCTGCACAGGTACTTGCTTTCATAGCTAGATACCAAATTAAATTGGAGAAAACTATCAATGCCAAGGTGACCCATACCAAAATAAAACTATCACAGATACGACCACTAATTTACAGAAACAGTCCAATCCACTACAAATCAGCCTTAGCAATTTACAAGAACAATTTTAAGACCCGTTTAATGCTGTATGGCGAGCTCAATTTGGATCAACTCTGCTAAAACGAACATCCACAAACAACAAGTCCTTCAAAATAAATTCTCAAGATACTTGCTCATACCCCTTGGTACATACCCAACAACCAACTCCACAACTAATTTAACTTGGAACCTATAGAACAATACATCAATTATCTAGCCACCAATTTTTATTATAACCTACCTAAATAATCCCAGCCCTTTCACTTTTCAAACTGGCCAAAAACTCAAACTTCCAAACACGAATCAAAAAAACAATATCCATTTCATAAATTCCTAACAAATTTTCATATTTAGATCCAGACTGAGGATCAAAAATGGGAATTCTCCCCTTTGTAATGCATGTAGTTTATTCTTACGTTAGCAAGTAAGTCTGTAAATACATATGGTAGTTATATTTACTGACCTATGTACTTTCTTCAAGAAATAAATAAAATTTCCCCAAGTCCGAAAATATGCTCGCAAGTTAGAGCTTGAAACGCCTAATTTGTTATTATTTAAACACGGTTCAATGCTGCATGTTTTGCATATTTTGCTCGTTTTATTAATAAGCATCATATTTCTGTAAATTTCTAATTATTCCGAATATTTTCATTGAAAACGATGATTATTATTCACTTTTATGTACTACATTTTAATTAATTTCATTTTTAGCTTCGTGATACGTGTTTTACGTACGTGGTTCATTGCAGCTAATATCAATATTTAGTGTTTGTTGTTAAACACTTTCTTAGTGAGGCACATTTTCATCTATATTTTCTAAGCTTTCACTGCGTAAATGTAAACATATTTCAAAGTTTATTGACACGTGTGTAAATTCGGTCATTAATTACAAGATAATCGGTGCATTATTACAATATTATTTAAAATTAAAATATATTATAAATCAGTTTTACTGTCTTGTTTGTGTTATTAATTAAGTATTTGCAGTGTTCTTGCATTTGTGCATTAAATACTCCTGAAAATGGAATTACATATTTCAAAACGTCGGCCAGAATATTAATTTATTATTATTGCCTATATGACTAAAATCCCTTGATTCGAAACGTTCTGTTGATTAAAACAACTAGCAGTTCGTAGACTAACATTATAAATTGAACTGAACCACTACACAATAGTCCTTGAGAGAATGGAGAATGGACGCATGATGATGAAGTTGTGATATTTGAAATGTTTCTTTAAATATACTATTAGTGGTGTCTTCAAATTCTTAGAAAATTGGCGAATCTTGGCGAATTTTATAAGACATAATTAATCGGTGGTTGGAGAATATATAACAAGATATCCGCGAACGGGGAACAAGTAACAGTTTGTCGATTGATAAGACATCCAGAACTTTCGAACAATATATTTTCTTTTTCTTGTAATTTAAAGTGTTTTATTTGGCAATCCTAATGAGTGAGGACAACGGATAGCGATGTTGGGTAAGTGGAAAGCAGCGGCAGCTGAAATTATATTGGAAATACGATAGCGACACCTACGGGAGCGTAAACTTTTGTGGGACATTAGATACTAGTCACTAGATACATATAACAATACCCCTCCCTTTTAAATATCTTCTGAAGCCTGTTCTGAAGGTTTGATAGAAAACCGTAAAGCCGGGCTTTCGAAGTCAATTAGACCAATGGTGTCAAGGTCTTCTACTGGCGGCAGTGGTACGCGTCGTGGCACCGCAGCATGCCACGAGCTTCTCTGCGCCACTAGCGTCGGTAAAGGAAACTATAAAGTAACCCCTCCGTTTAACAATAGTGATGGCGTTGTCTCTGGTGGCGGGGTAATGAACTGCGGTGCAGGGGCGATTTGGTCGTGGCAGTCCTGCCACGGACTCCAGCTCGTAGCATCGACCTTGACAACACTGAGTTAGAGGGAAGAGACGCGTGCCTAACAAATTGCGCTAACTCATACGCGTACGCATTTCCGTCCTTGTGTAAAAGGTGGCGTGCGGTGAAATGTTGCGTGCAGGTTTTCATTCCCGCTAGCAGTTTCTGCCTTAAACCCCGCACTCTTATCTCAGGAAGCTCCTGCGACATTGTGGTTAATGTGACGTCAAATCCGCTTCTCTGTATACTTGTTATCGCCGTAGTGGGCAGCAACATCTTGGTCACCTGTTTGCAAAGGAGCGACCTTCTAAAAACTAAGAAACGTTTTCGGCCGTTTTGGATCAAGTTTCATCGTTTCGGTAGTTTCCGAAACTTCAGCCACACTGTGGTTGATGTGACTTCAAATCTGTTTCTCTGATTTACTGTTATCTCCAGAGTGGGCAGATATATCTTGTTTACCTGTTTTGCAAAGAAGCGACTTCCTGAACACTAAGAAACGTTTTCGGTCGTTTTGGATTAAGCTCAATCGTTTTGGTGGTTTCCAAAAAGGATGACTTCCTCGAAAAATGATGATGAATGAGAAAACTAGGGGTGTTACAACAACACATACTTTTTCCCACACTGACTTTTGCAGTTTTCGAAAATTCAACGAAAATTAGAATTGCGCCATTTTTGTTAGCACCACTGGCTATAATCATGGAAATCCTTTGAAGAAAAATATCAAGCGGTTTTTGAAAAAAAAATATTATTTGCAATATCTTCCAGCAGAAATACGCGAAAACAACTCTTGTTTTATGTACAAAAGATTGTTATGTTTTAGAACAAATTTTATTTAAGACAAACACATGTCTTCCAATTTGTAGTTTAATGTTAACGTTTTGCAATTGCCGAAAATACAGAGAATACGGTCCTTCTGCCGGAAGGGGAACTACCGCCATTTTTTACGATCTTTGGTACATACGAAGAGAAAATTTAAAGAAAAAATTTTGAGCCGTTTTTGGAAAAATAAGTGTTTAAATTTCACTCAAAATTGCGCAAAACCACTCGTATTTTCAAACAATTGTACATTGCGTTACTTCAAGATCTCACTTTCAAGAACAGATTCTATTAAGGAAAAAATATCTGTTTATTGTAGTTGTAGAAAGACGCCGGTAAAAAATTAAACTTTTGCAATTTTGGAAAAATCACGGATTTCTACGTAAATGAGACCTAAGCCATTCTTTTAAGCGCCTTTTACACTATACGGTGACAAGGTTTAATTAAAAAAATGGAGTCATTTCTAAGAAAATTTCGAAAATACAATTGAAGTTTCATGGAAAGTATCCCCAAAATCGCGAAACCGACGCCGCTAGCCGAATTCGTTAACTAGGTGAAGTCATTAAGGTTAAGCGAATTAGCAACATCGCGAGTTCCTTTTTGGTTGACTGACTAGGAACCCCGGGATCTAACGATGCCGAGGCCAATTGCCCTTTACGGGACATTCAATGGCGAAATACAAATACCCCCAAAATCAAAATATCTGTTCTGTAACAATTGCTATTATGTTTCTTTTCCATTCAAAAACTTTTCTATTCCAATTCCTCTCCATTTTCTCCCCATTCTATTTCAATTCCCTTCCCATACTATTTGTTTTATTTCACCTTATATTTTATATTCACTTTTAATCTGTTACCTTTCCATTCGATTCTATTCCCTTCCGATTCCATGTATATCCCATCCAATTCTATTCTATTCCAATATTTACTTTGCATTCTATTCTTTTCTCACTGCATTTCCCTCCCATTGTGTTCCCTTCCTATTCTATTACATTCCCTTCTCATTCCATTAGAGTTTCTTTACGATCTATTATATTCCCTTCCCATTCCACAATATTCCCTTTCCACGCTGGTCACTTTCCATTTTATTTCATTGTCATTCTTCCTCCTTTCCATTCCCCTTCCTGCCCCCATTCTGGAATGGGACGGCGAATGGGTGAGAACGATCTGCCCCACTCTCCTCATCAACGGCCCACGCGGGCGCGGGAGAGACCAGCTTTCAATGGTGGATGAATAAATTCTGCTATTGTTGATCAAGACAGAAGAACAGCGGCTGCTGTCGTGACTTGCCCGTTCTTACCCTCCCATTCCTATTACAATTCTATTTCTTTTCAATTCAATTACCTTCCCATTCCAATTCCCCCATTTCCTTTCCATTCCATTTCAACTCCATTCCCATACTATTCGTTTTCCTTCCCATTTTATTTTATTATATTCACTTCTCATTCTAATATATTCCCATTCTATTCCCTTCCAATTCTATTATATTCCAATTCTCTTATATTCCCTTTCTAATTTATTCTTATCCCATTGCATATGCTTCGCATTCTATACATTCTGCTATATTTCCTTCCTATTCTATGTCCACGCTGCAGACTTTCCTTATCATTTCATTGTCATTCTGCTTCCTTATCAATTCCCTTCCCTTTCCCCCCATTCTGGAATAGGACGCCCGAATGGGTGAGAACTATCTGCCCCATTCCCCTCATCAACGGCCTACGCCGGCGCGAAAGAGACCAGCATTCAATGGTGGATGAATAAATTTTGCAGCCAATGATGATGAGGACGGCGCAGTAGCGTTTGCTATCGCGATTTGCCCATTCTTACCCTCTCATTCTTTTTACATTTCTATTTCTTTTCAATTCAATTACCCTCCCATTCCAGTTCCTCCCATTTTCTCTCCATTATATTTCAATTCCCTTCTCATACTATTTGTTTCCTTCCCCGTTTTATTTTATTCTATTCACTTCTAATTATAATCTGTTACGTTCCCATTCTATTCTATGCTATATCCCTTCTAATTCTATTCTATTCCAATGTCGTTATATTTCCTTCTCATTCTATTCCTTTCCCATGCTACTGACTTTCCATTGTTTTTTCACTGTCATTCTGCTTCTTTATCAATTCCCTTCATGCCACCAACATTGAATGGGTCGCCGAATGGGTGAAACGATCTGCCCCACTCTCCTCATCAACGGCCTACGCTGGCGCGGAAGAGACCAGCATGCAATGGTGGATGAATAATTCTGCAGCCAATGATGATGAGGACGGCGCAGTAGCGTTTGCTGTCGCGATTTGCCCATTCTTACCCTCTCATTCTTTTTACATTTCTATTTCTTTTCAATTCAATTACCTTCCTATTCCAGTTCCTCCCATTTTCTCTCCATTATATTTCAATTCCCTTCTCATACTATTTGTTTCCTTTCCCATTTTATTTTATTCTATTCACTTCTAATTATAATCTGTTACCTTCCCATTCTATTCTATGCTATATCCCTTCTAATTCTATTCTATTCCAATGTCGTTATATTCCCTTCTCATTCTATTCCTTTCCCATGCTACTGACTTTCCATTGTATTTCACTGTCATTCTGCTTCCTTATCAATTCCCTTCATGCCACCAACATTGAATGGGTCGCCGAATGGGTGAACGATCTGCCCCATCCCCCTCATCCACACCGGCGCGGAAGAGACCAGCATTCAATGGTGGATGAATAAATTCCGCAGCCGCTGATGATGAAGGCAGCAGAGCAGTCTGCTGTCGTGACTCGGCCGCCGCCCCCTGTTAGCGGGGAGTAGATCGGAGAGAAGTCGCCCGCGGCGCGGAGAGGGGGGGGGGACGGGGGAGGGGGTTGCCTGCATCGATTCTCCCAAAGCCCCCTGCCGCGGCAGGCCGCTTCGGTGAAGCTCCTCGGAGCAGCCCCGGAAGAGAGAGAGGAGGCGAAAACACGGCTCAAAGGGACAGGAGAAAGACAGAGGAAGCACAAAGGGAATAGGTATGATGAAGAACTAGTTGCAAAGTTAGTTACGTCGCCTGTGATACTTCGCGAAGGATGAAACAAATATTGTGAACTGAAACTAAGTTTTTTTTAACATGTACTACGTGTATGTATAATAAATTTTATAATTTTATAATTTATAATTCACGTACGACCTACAATACATGTTTTTTGATGAGTGATTAGTGAAGTCAATCTTAAGATTTTGCTTTGAAAGTGTGGTCGGTCGACGAACACGAAATATCGTGAAAGAAATATAAAAAATATTACCTTACGAATAATGATGTATTTATAATCCTTACAACTCTACAAATCAATTATTTCTACATCACTATTATCACTAAGGATTAAGGATACAATCTACAACACAAGGAATAGGAACGAGAAACCGCAAGGGTGACACGCGATAGAGAAGGGAAAATGTAAAAAAGGTGAAAAAATGATTAAGTTTCGAAGGGAAGAATCATCTTTATAAAACAATAATAAAAATGAAACTGGCATTTTTTGTCAAACCACTACTGATTTCGACTTCTTATCTGTTCTATACTAATTTTCGCATAATTTGTAGTTGTTGAAATCACTACTGCCTTTTGTACAGAATTCTAATAATATTGATGTCTAAATTCGAATCCTTTAAACTGTTAAAACACTGTCTTCGGTAATACAGCAATACTAGAGATGATTAATATTATTATTAACATTATTATTATTACTGTTATTACTATTTTGTCTACTACCTGAACCCTTGCGATTACATTACACAAAAGGAAGGCTAGAAAAGTTACAACAGAAAAGTACAACATATGTACTACATGGAAAATCGAAAACTCCAAAGACATTGCCGGTCTGTTCTTATTCTACAGCGCTTATGAAGTAAGGGAGATTCAGAAATGCTTGTAAAATGCAATCACTGTTCTCTGGGAAAACATAGTTAATCATGTTTCCGAAAAAGTAAATAATTTTTTATATTTATTTTCACTATATTTATATTTATATTTATTTTATATCTGTAAAGGTATGTTTCTAGTGGACCATACCAAGAAATCCTCCTATCCACTCCATTTCAAAAATGTAATTTACGACAAATAATTATTATCTCTGGGCATCCTCGGTAAAAATGTACACAGTATCCGAAGATTGTTGGATATTACGTTTATACACACTTAACTAATCTTTCATTTTAAAACACTTAAACTTCCATCTTTCAAAAATTTTCTAGCTTCGCTTCGCTAACGGTTGCTCGTCTTAGGAAACCTCGTCTGGTTTTAGTAGATCGATTGCAACTCCCACAACGAAATGAAAATGACCGAGGCCAACTACTACATGTACGAGTAGTTGCTCTTGGAAAGACGTACGAACAAATGGTGGCAGATAAGCGTTCATTCCATTTATTTTAAAATATTATTAAAATTTAGTGTTTTAACTATAAAACCAGTTAATAAGAGCAAACCTCGAATCACAGAAAGAGCGCATAAGAACACACCTAGGATCACTTACCTTTCATTTAAATAAAAAACGAAATTTGGTTGAGTAGAAAGCTCAAATTTCTTTGTAAAGGAAAACCCTTAGCGGTAGTTGTATTTCTAGTTTTACTCTTATTTTTATATTCTATTACAAATTATTTTACGTATAATCAATAAGATAGATTCAGCACTTTTCTCTGACCATTTTTTTTCGACTCAGAGGATTACGCGGAAGAAATTTAAAATGAAAAATAACTTATTACAGAATGTCGTGTAAATGCTGCGAACTGCGGTAGGGGGTCGGGTCGCATCATCCGGGTCTCCAGGAATCGATGCGCGAGGAAACCGACCGACGCTCCTACACAGGAAGTGGCTTCTGAGAACTTGCTCTCGCCGCCACGTGCTTCCATTGCTGAACTGCTCTCTGCAGTGAGCGCGAAAACTAAAAATTTCCTGTAAGCTGTGCGTATTTGGGAGGGGCAGAGGGGGCGGTCCGCCCGGGGGACAGCATTTTAGGGGTGACACCGATTAGAAAATGTTATGCATTTAGTATAGATTACATATTATAACGTAGATTTTGATGAAATTATAGGTACGTTTGCCGCCCTTAAATTTTGAAAAGTGTTTTTTTTTTATAAAAAAACGAGCATTTGTTAATTAGTTATTCTTCGTTTTAGATTATTTATTTAAAAATTGTATAACAATTATTCTGAAGCACATACAGTTTTTAATATATTATAAATAAATTTCACATGCAAATATACTTGTATTTTATTAAATAATGTATAAAGTATTCAGTAATAGAAATTTGTATATTTAATGTATGAGGGGGGGGGAATACCATTGGTTTTGCCCCAGGTGACACCAACGGAAGCTAAACTGCCTGTAAGTATGTAATAAAGGAATAATGTTCACTTCCCTTGTAAACGAGTTTTGGGAAAAGGACCAACTAAATTCAACAATTCGAGTCACTTCTAGGTATCAGAAAAACAGGTTTATTTCAAAGACGTCAGGACTAGAAAAATGCAAATACCAAACATGCATTCCTAATCCACTCCAAGCAAAATTATTTGAACAAGAATTCCTCAATATTGCGCTAGATAACAGCAGCAGTACCATATAGTTGAACATAAATTGTAACTGAGGATTCATTTTAACAGAAAATGAATATCGTATATTTTGGTTTGTTATTTTTATGTACGATAGCGCGATGGAATAGTTTTAACTCACTCGAATGGATTATTTGACATATTTTTCCCTACAAAACATTTGACATTTAAAATATTCTAATGTTTGCACAACTGACAAAAAAATCACTATACGGTCCTGCTCCCAAGAATATTCTCTGCTTTCTCTCTCTCATACACATTCTCGCATCTCTCGCTCTCGCTCGCTCGCTCTCTCTCGCTCGCTCTCTCTCGCTCTCTCTCGCTCTCTCTCGCTCTCTCTCGCTCTCTCGCTCTCACGCTGTCGCTCTCTCTCACTCCCTCTTGCTCTCTTTCGCTCTTTCTCACTCTCTCGACCTTCGCTCTCTAGCTCTCTTGTTCTCTCTCGCTCTCTCGCTCGCCCTCTCGCTCGCTCGCTCTCGCTCTAAAACTCGTACCTCATTTTTTATGACTCATAATCTTTCCTACTACCTCCACCATCTCAGTCTCTCTCTCTCTCTGTCTTTCTCTGTCTCTCTCTCTCCCTCCTTCGCTGACTTCGAATCGCGACTCTCAGAAGGCAGGTAGTAGCCCAGAACCTGTGTTTGTGGAATCCCTATTCCGTGGTGGTAACAGAAGCGCCGGAGTGGCGGTGCAAGTGTAATGTTCGCTGGAGGCAAGCTACGAGCAGCGGGCTGTTCTCAGAGACCGCATGCATTTTCTATCAGGGCGGTGTTCCAAAAGCACGCAAGAAATTCGGAACAGGATATTTAACCCTCGAACCCTGCTGTGAGGCCACGGACAACCCGAGATAACAGTTTCTTATGAACCAAGGGCCTTAACGTTTCTAATGATCAATGGGCGACAAAAAGTTTGAGGGCTTTGGTCAGAAGTGCTTTTGTCGACAGAGAACATTTTAATGGTTTATAAGTACTTATTTAATAATTAGCAAGATAATAACTTGACTTTGTTTCTCTTTCAATATATTCCGCCCAAAATTCCCGTTCGTAATTCCTTCCATTTTGAGAACGTTTTGAATCTTGCAACTGTTTTCATATTTCCATCGTAACCACGTTCCAGGCAGCTTAAGCAGTGTGTGTCGATCTTCGTACACATTGCATAATAAAGCACAGGCAATGACAGTATGGCATAGGCAAAGCACAGGCAATAACGGGCAATACCGTGTCAGTAAAAACTTTTTTTCTCGTGTTCACGCGTGATCCTCGTCCAATGCGGAAGCAGCATTGAATCTTTCGAGATATTCATAGTTTAGCTTTCCCAATAGCTACGCCGGCGAATGTAAATTGGGGACCAGAAGTAAATAAGAGTTTTACCAAATGTAAATTGGGAACTGGCCCGGAAATGTGTGTAAATTGGGGACCGGAAGTAAATAAGAGTTTTACCAAATGTAAATTGGGGACTGGCCCGGAAATGTGTGTAAATTGGGGACCAGAAGTAAATAAAAGTTTTACCAAATGTAAATTGGGGACTGGAAATGTGTGTAAATTGGGGACCGACTACCTCCTTCCCTTCCAGGTAAAAGTGAAAGGTGACACTTAATTTTCGAAAAACATTTTCGTGGCCATTATTTTTTAAAACACAACTTCCTTCCCACTTTTCCAGATTTAGGACTAGCACATTTCTTTGGAAATACGGTTTGGTTAAAGTTGGTTTTCGTTCAATTGAACCATTCGTTAATGAATGAATTCTGATTACCTTGCAATTTTTGTATTCTTCCTTTTTATCAGTTACTATTCTATAACACGGAATATGAAATTTGAACACTCTTCTTGAGATTTCTTTACTTTTTATTTTGATATAGGAGCGAGTCTTCAAGAATTCCACTAAGACACAAGTAAAAGATGTGTATTAGCGCGGTAAAGGCGGCTCCCTTAAAGTGCTTACCAGTTCAATCAGTCTGTTTCCTTACCCGAGTTGGTTGGGTCCCCAATTTACATGTAGAATTAGAAAGTAAGTGCATGTAGGTATTGTAATCGCTTAAAAGCCTTCAGTCTTGCCACATTGTATCAGTTATGTAATTTATATAAGAAATAATTACCTATTAAATAAAATAATAAGTAAGTGTCGCGAGAAAAGATGAAGGAAGTACTTGGTCCAAATTTACATACGGCTGAACAAACATTTTTTTTATTCCGGGTATTATAAATAATAATAGTAATGTCACGAGTACGATAGGGGTCGTGTATGCTCCACCACAGAAAATTTGTGCAGCCATTTTTTGCTGTGATTTTCGAATGCCCTCGCAGCGTTTACCTTATCGGAACATCGCTCGCGAAATTTAAAAAAAAAAATAAAAAAAGGAGAAAGCAACTTTTTTTCCTGGCATGAAGCGTCGCAGACTTGGGAGGCCATTTGCTTGCCCGGAAATTGCTGCAGTTCCTGAATTTCGGTCGCAAGAGGTATTGACGGAATTGCGTGGCGCTCGGATTTCAAGCGGAGTTGTCGGCATTTGCCCCAATTCCGTATTCTTTCTTTTTCCTAGTGTACCGCGATTGGCATGGTGCGTAAAAAATGTCACCGCCGACCTTTGCCGGTTTGGTCAGGGTGGGGATGTATACCATCTGCATCCCGCAGACAAATTCTCCTAAGCCGTTTACCTCCCTCCCCTAAAAAGGCATATCACTTATCATTTCGCACAAAGGGAAATGAAAATCCAGTAACGATTATGGTCATAACTACGTGTAGTTACATACTTCCAATATATTATTACACTAGTAAAACCCAGCAGACGTTGTTCTGTCCTCCATCTCCATCATTCCCACCCATTTCCCTTTCACACTGTCTCTCTCACCCTCCCTCACCTTGTCTCTGTCTGTCTGCCAATGGCGCTCTCTGTCCCTCTCATTCACATTTACTTGCAGATTCTGCACGTCTCTGAGCAGGTGACGTAATATCGGAGAGCGTCGGACCAGCAAAAATGTAATAGAATGTTCAAGAAGATTTCGTCCCATAGATTACGAGGTGAGAAGCCTCAAAAGTTTAGTCTTTAAGGCCCTAGAACGCCTCGTTTAGGAGTTATTTCATGATATAGATTCAAAAATTGCTGCTGAGTGTGTTGCGGGTCGTATTTGACGTAACTATTTAGTTTTGTTCTACAGAGCCATGTAGTGGAGTTACAACAGACTTAACAGCACATAAACCTTCTGGGTGAAAAAAACACGTAAATGTGCCAAATTTCATGGAGATCCGTCCAACGGTGTCGGAGTTTAGCTCTCTCTCTCTCATCTCTATATACTCTATATACTATATATATATATATATATATATATATATTAGAAATAATATATTAATAGAATACTCGTTAGACATCTCTATTAGTCTTTTAGCTGATAGACTGGTAGTTTGTAGACTTTTTGGTTAGTGGGGATTTTAGCTGTAGACATTTTGTGGTAGACATTTTTCCTGTAGGCCTACTGATCTTGATTTCATCCCATTTTCCTCCTTAGTATGATGATTGATTTCTACGTGTCCCGTGGTCAGTATAGAATCACATTGATCGATTATATTTTATCCACTTCTCTCTGTTTTCAAGAAACATTTACATGTCCTTTTAGAGCACTGCCAACGTAGAAAACGACCCGCTTAAAAGTTTATGGAAACAAAACATGAAATCATCCACTCACGAGCATCTTCTTACCTCGTTGACTTAACAAACACAATCCGAACATTCTGCACATTCATCGGTGTTCGAGATTTTCTCTGGACTGGTGCGAGAACATCAATAAGCGCTACTTAGGAATGCAAACTAAACTAAAAGTTTTGCCCCTTCCGAAACACAGAAGGAAAATGGGCTAATAAGCCTTCTCGGTTAACGAAAAGTGAACAGGGAAGGTAGCAAGGGTTTTTTTAATTTTTTTTTTACATCTGCTTTATTTGGAACTTGATCTACTCGATCATTCGGCAAATACAATTGTACATACAATTATTGACTTGCAAAGAAACCAGCTAATTCTGGTTCTTTCAAGGGTTGGTAAAACTGACCGACGGATGAAATCCGACGATTCTCAGTTGACGTAATTGTAACGACGTAATCACCATGGCGTCCAATCAACAGTGGGGCAGATGATAGGTGAAAATGATGATGATAATGATAATGATGATGGATAGTGTTGCGGTTGTAAACACCCGTTTGAAAAGCGCGCCGACCAGGCAGCGCACAGGAGAGGCATCAACCGTGGAAAACGCCTGCAAACGGGCAGCGAGCGACCACCCAGCGAGCCTACGCCCCAGAAGCGAGTCTGCGGCGCCGAGGACATTATAAGCCGCCACCGCCGAGGCAGTCGAGATATTATTGAAGTGCCCTATTGAGAGTTTGTGACTAAGTGTACGACCCGGCCTAGATTTTGTTATTCTGTCTCACGGTATATTGGTTGACTGCGCAAGTGTTTGGTACATCTCACGGATAAACGGTAACTTTGCTTGATCTATGGTACATTCTTTTGGGTTACCGGAACAATACATTTTTGTATAAAAACTGTGTGTGTCAAATAAAAATCTGGTTCACAAAGTCTGCCTGCTTTTTCTGAACATAACAGAAAGGAAAGATTGCTCGCGATCCGAGACTCGTTTAAAACAGGTGCTGTTCCGGTTTGACTGATTATTTTGTGTTTCCAGGCGCGTCAACTTCTGTGGACATTAAGCCAGTTAGTGTAGCCATCGTCATCATCATCTTCCTTTACAGATTAGGCATATTGCCCGTTCCGGCCTCTTTCCATCTCATTCTTGGCCCACCACTTCCAATATTTCGCTTTCCTCGCAACTTATAATTCAGGGCTTGCACTGGAAGTCTGTCTTGCGGCATATTCCCATACGTGTCACCCATTGCTGTCAACACTTCTAAATTTTGTCATGTACTGTGTCTTTCCGCCTAGTTCCTCTCTTATTTTTTCATTTGTTTACTTGGCCTCTTAATGCACAGCCCTTTACTCCTCTCAGAAATCTCAGTGGTAGTGCATGTTATTGTCGGGACGTGGTGGTGATCCTCTTTGTTGTAACTTAAGATTGGGGGCCTACCTACCTCCCCACAGCTTGTGGGGTTTCAACTACCAGGAATCTCCGACGAGGGCAACGTCCCATCAGGAACAAGCTCAAAGTTTCGAATTGACTTCCCAGTAACGCAGTCAAACCGGAACAGCACCCGGTTTAAACGAGTCTCGGATCGCTGGCAATCTTTTCTTCCCATCATCATCACCATCATCATCATCATCTTCACCATATCATCTGCCCCACTCCGCCGTGGTGATTACGTCGATTACGATTACGTCAACTGAGAGTCGTCGGATTTCATCCCTCGGTCAGTTGTACCAACCCTCGCTACCTTCCCCGTTCACTTTTCGTTACCCGAGAAGGCGTATTAGCCCATTTTCCTTCTGTGTTTCGGAAGGAGCAAAACTTTTAGTTCAGTTTGCATTCCTAAGAAGCGCTTATTGGTGTGGTAGTGCCGTGCCTGTGTGTGTGTGTGTGTGTGTGTGTGTGTGTAAGGGTGACGATAGGACAAGGAGGAGAAACGCAAGTTTCCACGCAGTGACGCGTTTGTTATTGAAATGCCTTTGCTTTGTGTTGCCCTGTGCAGTTCTGGCATTCGCCTGGAAAGTGATGAGAGAACCCACTGATCAGAGTAGTCGGCCTGAAATAAGATTCCGCAGGTGTCATAATTTCACCGCACAACATAAATTTCCGGCAATCATGTCGGGATCGATCACACCATCCTAGGTGGCTCAGGGCATCAACTGATGAGACACAGCAGTGCCTCTGACTGGAAGCCCTAGGTTCGAGTCACAAACGGTGCCAGGATTTTCGACACTAGCTACATAGCTAGGTCTAATTCAACCGCTGTCTGGAAAAGAATTCTAGAGGCCGGCTGCTCTGGCCGATAGTTTCGCGTGGTTTCTCCGGCCAACACCAGGCGAATGCCGGAGCAGTACACTAACAAAACAGGCCGCGGACCGCGCGCGATCTTTCCTTCCTATACCTTGTCCTTTCTTTCAGCCCTTACTTACATACACTTGCGCTCGCATACATTGTACTACTACACTTGTCGTGAGACCATCCGGGAATTTTTCCCGGCTGGGTGGTGCTCCGCTGGTGGGAGATACCTGGTTGGGGAAAATCCCCGCAATTCGACGTAGGTCGGCGCAGGGTCTCGCCAGCCAGCGGGGGAATATTACAGCCTCTTCCTGCGCAAACACATGCACTACACTTATGGGACTAATGAACTTAGTCGTTGACATGCCCGTAATAACTAATAAATCATCAATAATGGTACGCTCATATAAGCGTTGCCTTTCGGCTTGCTTGATCTTGGTTGCATCGCAACTCCTGACAATACACACTTTTTAGTTTTCGTCGTTTACACCGAATAAACTACCAATTGATTGATATTTCTGGGCGCGACATCTGCTACGGGCATACGTCCCGTTAGTGTTGTGAATGTTTGTTCTGCGGGGTTGCGTTGTTTTTTTCCCTCGCCAGCTCTTGGGACTCTACGTTCTACCGGGGACCTACTCGTCGACTTGCTGATTTTCCCACATCAAAGTATCTCCCCACGGCTCACCGCTCCAGCCGCATCTGCTCTAAGGCTACGGCTAGAATGGATCCATATTCGGCCATTTACGGCCGAATATTTCAAACCTCACTAGAGCACAGGCATGGTCACATTGCGTCCGACAAGTTCTGCAAACCGGCCGAACTCGAAATCGGCAGACCGATATCAAATGAATTTGATTTATTCGGCCGATCTGAGCTCTCGGAGATGGATGTTGAAAATCTGGTTTCACTTGTACACGTAGAGTAGTTCTGTGGAAGACAAGAATTCCAGATATCACACAGAGACCAAAGCAGGGAATTATGGAATGAACCCCGCAGAACAATGGTCAAACATATACAACTGTTGTAACCATGTGGCATAACTCTCACAAACCTTGTTTTATGAAACAGTCCGGGTTCCTCTGTGTAATTCATTTTCTAAACTTCGCCCAGTAATTTCATTGTCCATTCTAATTGCTTCAAGAATGTAAAAAA
>JAHLJT010002162.1:0-39527 GCA_031308135.1 Acheta domesticus
GCTGTGCATATCTGAATAATAACGATATCATAGATTTTATTCGATAGCTTTAGGTAATTTATTTGTCAATTGTAGATACACAAGATTCAGACATTTAGTTTAAAGAAATCCCTACTTAAATAATACAAGATCCTGTGTTAGTAGTGAAAATGGTGACATTAACTTGTTATTGTAAATTTGTAAAACTGACTCGAGGGGCACAAGTCATAAATTATCTGCCATGAAACCAAGTTAAAAACAATCCTGCGAGTTTATAAATCATAAACGTTAATTGAAGCACACAAGTATTAGGTTATTATCAGACAATAGATACGATCGTAATTGTTGCCAAGAGGTCCATGACAAATGCTGTTTAAGTTTAAAAGAATCTCGTAGACATTCAAAAATCACACCAAAATTGTCTAATTAAATTGTGATCTGTAAATACTTAACAGATAATATGAGATTATTGAGTACATTTACAAGTAAATGAGGTTGTAATGCAGTATTCCCAAATATATTGAAGACGAACACATTATCCGGGGAATCGCTTCATTGTTGCAATACTAATATGCTAATAAACGTGAACCTAACAGTTAACAACGAAATGAACTGAAGCGCTGCGGACAACATGAAATTAAACGCTGAGTGAACAGATGAATGTAACAAATTCATCATTGTAATTGACAACGTGTAACATATTGAAATCACACAGCTTGCAGAAAAGAAATGTATGAAATGATAAAGATTTGAAAACAGATGTGCCGAATTAATATATCAATAGATTCTGCTCGTGGTATAACAAATGTCTCCTGTGCATGGAACGACAAATCAGTTTATTCACAATGCAGTGACATATACTTTGTATACGTTCAAGTTATAGCATGCGGAGCACAGAAACTGATGCATACACACTGGACACAAATGAACACTAGTGATTACAATATCATGCATGTTTGTAGGTAAGCCATTTACAGTTAATTAATGTAAAGGAAGTAATAAAAACACACAATAGCCAGTGGAGTCAAGCAGACATTCTGCCCGTCTGTCTCTCATCCACGATGAGAGGAGAAGAAAGTTACGAATGTTAAAATAAGCGTACTAGATTAATATCCACTAAAAACTAAAATGAAAACTAAACTCAGTTGATACTGTATGTGTTACATAACAGGCATTTGGCTAATTACAGGAACAAGTAAATGCTGAATAAGAGTGATACATTTTTACTTGGTTCCAGCATCTTTGTTTGACTAACTTAATTCTCATTGGTTATATCGCGAGGTCTGCCAAGTAGTAACTGTTTAGTATTTGGCGAGTATGACTTCCAACCAATTGGAGCCGCCTGAAGTGTATTCCTCGTAGTTGATAAGAAGGGATGAGAGCCCAGTGAACATGCTCTTAAGAGCTGCTTTGGAAGAGGCGCTGACTTAGTAAATTTGAGTGGGGGTAAAAGCTAGGTTCCAAAGGAGCTACTTTAAACACACTTTGCTCGAAGGTGGAGACGACAGTATTATGTTCATCATACTTGAAATTTGTTTTCTGGGCACCAACACTTTTAATAAAAAAATCGCATCAATGTGCCCCAGTTCCCTGTACTTTTTCTTATTATCACGGTTACTCAAGAGTGAATCTTAACTGAATAAAGACTGATGAATTATCCGTATCTGAGTTCCAATGTTTCCTTGAATGTTTTTACAACCAACTAAACCGTGGTTTGTTGTTGGTGATGGTCTCGTAATTTTCTACCAAAATCATATTGTCACTTGCAAATACGTGTAGTAACTATGCAGTAAAAACGATATGCAGTAGTACTCACCGCAAAGGACTCGTCAGTTAACAATTAGTTTTAAGAAGTTCAATTTTGATTGAATATGTAATTTTTAAAGACTTCTTTTGACACGTAAATATTTAATAAATTAAAATAATGTAAAATGTCTCTTTTAAAGGTATTGTTTCAAACAAAAAATGTAATTTTAATCTTGAGTGACAAATACAAAGCTCTTGTGTAATGCTGTACCGGACTAGTTTTACTATTCAGCATTCTTTGCGACACAGAGGGAAGTTTTGCTCCTAGTTTACAAATGTCAACATTGAAAGAAAATTTGCTTTGAACAAACTTTTGGTTGCCCAAAAAACACACGAAGTGTAAAAACAATGTTCCTCCTTACAATAAAACACACCTTCCACTAAATCACAAAGTGAAGTTGTGTAATGTATTTGTTGTTGTGTTTCGTTACCTAATAAATTTTGTTTGCAAAACAGAACACGTGAACATCATTTTCTTCTCAAAGAACATCCTCGAGAAAAATTTCAATCCTCCAACTCGATAGCGACTTTCGGAATACGTGCACGGAGTTTCAAAAGATGCTACGTGGGAAATCGAAGACAATGCAACGCTGAGCTACAGAAGCGTTCACAAAAATCTTAAAAATGCTTTCGTCTCACTTCATTGCGTTAAAATATGTGTAGCTTTAGAGTACTTTTCGAAACAGTTCTGCCCGCGGACTTTATTTAAGCATCGATCTGCTCGGCTCTTAAAAAAGCTCTTAACAGAGCCCTTTGTGGAGGGGATGTTAAAATAATTTCCCATCAATCCTTCCGCACGATGTACCGGGATGTAAAATAAATCCATAATTTTATTACAATGCCCTATATTTCCCGGTGTCGTAATACGGGCGTTCCCTCCGATATCAAATCCCTCTCTTCTGTTCCCCATAAAGTCTCCCCCGGCGCCCGCCGCTCGTCCCCTGGCGCGCCAGTAAAATGCGACCCAATCTCCTCGCGAGCCGCGTAAGTCACAACTTGCCAACCCCTTCACCCCCACCCCTCCACCCCACCGCCCTCTGGCTCGCGCTCCGTCGGTCGGTGGGCTCCTGCGGCCGATCTGTGCTGCCCGCCCTTCGCTTACTTCGTCTTTCAGAGGATGAATGGTATAACGGTCAGCGTATCGAATTGTTGTACCCAAGATTGCGTGTTCAAACCCGATCGAAGCCGTGGATTTTCTAAGGACGAAAAAATCCTTCGTACGCCTTCCTTCGAAGGGGAAGCAAAGCCGGGCTGTCCCATGTGGTAGATTTACTGCATGTAAAAGATCCTCAAGCCTAAATGAAGTCTCTGAGCTAAATTCAAATCACCTGTTTCGTCGCCCGAGATAATATCTTCTTTCTCCGTTAGATGGTGAAAGGAGCGTAGCAAAATTTGCGTGATGAGACGGAAGAGCGGGCCTCATGGCACGAGTCTCGCCAGGTAAAATAAGGCACTTCGTCTTTCATGATAATGTTTTTCATTCGCCTGTTCTTGCGATGCTCGCTGTATTTTTCTTGCGTTTCAATTGTATCCGTGCTCTCTCATTCATTTGCTGTATCTCTTTACCAGATCCGGGAGAGGTGGCTCAGGGCATCAACTGATTCACTGCAGTGTCTCTGACCGCGAGTTTCTAGGGTTCCACTCCCAAAGGTGGCGGGATTTTCGAGACTAACTGAATAGCTAGGACGAGTTCTGTGTGGAGGAGGAGTTTAGAGATCGGCTACTCTAATCAGTAGTTTTCCATGGTTTCTACGATCAACCTCAGGCGAGTGTCGGAGCATTACCTTAACAAACGGGCCACAGGCCGCGCGTGATCTCTTCTTCCTCTTTCTAGTCTGTCCTATCCTCTCTCTTACTTACACACACTCACACACTTAGATGCATTAAACTACCACACATGCCGGGAGGCCGGTCGGCTCTACCCCGCACCACCACTGGTGTTTTTCAAGTACAGGAATGGTATTCATCTCTGCGAGCAGATTCGACGTAAACTCTAAGTGAGGAGTAAATGTTCTACGTGGGTCAAGCGTATTGTAGCAGTTAGTGACTGCTGCGGGAGAAGTAGCAATACAGTGGTGGCACATGTCCGAACCTGCAGAAGCTTCGTTCTATCGACTCTGATATCACAAAAAATATTTTTAGTAAACCTAGGGTCCCAAATTCAACAACATTTGCATTTATTTTTGGTCTATCATCAAAACGTTAATTCCCTCATTATCAATGCTTACTGCGCTCCTTCATTCCTTCTAACTCATCATTCCGCCCTCCTTAACCATCAATGCGGTACTGTTGAATTCACCCTTTCGAGGCAGCGTGACACAGTTTTGGTGCTTGCTGCCCCCTCGCGTGTGAGGCCGTTCCGCTCATTCGGAATATTGATACTTTTATCTTGACGCGCCACTCTCGCTCCCGTCCCTTCACGTCGCTCGCAGAATCACTTCAGTGGCTGGGGAACTGAACCTCAAGACCACGTGTTGAGGAAACAGAGAGGGCTGTTTCAAAGCAAACAACGCAACTCTTCATTGCGTGTCATTATGATTTTATTAAGTATTTAGCTCTAAGACTGGGTTTTACGGGTTTTTAGTATCAGGGAAGAATTTGTTGACTATAGGAATTTGAGTCTGCTTGCATTAATTTTTTTTTCAAACAGAGCAACATTTGCTCGTGTACATTATAGAACAGAATATGCATTTGATTTGCCATTTGGTCATCATCTCGTCAATGTGGAAGAGCCCCAGCCGCGACGAGATCTGCAATGTGCTGAGGCAGGGGCGGCTGCAGACTTTCTGTGGTGCCGCAAGAAGCCAACCATTAGCCTTAGGGAAACAGCTCATTGATGCGAGGCAGGGAGGGGAAAGAAGGAGAGAGAGAGGGGGGAAGAGGGAGAGGGGGAAGGGAGAGAGAGAAGGGGAAGGTTAGGGCATGAAGTAAATATTGTATCAAGCCCCCGAAACAAACAGCCGCAGCGACCAAACGGTTGCCGAAAGTGGCCAAAAGCGAGGATAATGAAATATGCAGGTTCACGCGAGCGCTGTCAATGGTTGCGGGGGTCCAGGGACTGCCCTCCGCTCTCTGTCCTCCTTCCTCCCTCTACCGCCACCGCCACCGCTTCCGCCTTTGCCTCCGCCGGTGCACCGTCCCCGCCGCCGCGCCTTCCCCGTCCGTCGGGGGTCCCTGCGGCCGCCGCGCCCGGTGTTTATGCAACCCGCTCGGCCGGCTGATAAGTTGTGGGCGGGGCGAGGGGCGCTGAGCACACAGCAGAGTCGGGCAGCGACGGCGGCGGCGGTGGTTTTGGTGGCGGCGGCGGCAGCGATGGCGGCGGTGGAGGCGATGGAGGAGATGGAGGCCGTGGCGGTGGCGGAGGCAGCGGCGGCGGTAATGCGGCGGTGATAGCGGCGGCGGTGGTGGTGGTGGCGGTGGCGGTAGTGACGGCGGTGATAGCGTCGGAGGCGGTCGCGGTGGGGGCGGCGGCGGCAGGGGCGGCAGCGGCGGGGCGGCGGTGGTTTTGGCGGCGGGGGCGGCGAGGGGTCGGGGGGTGGCGGCGGCGAGTTCCCTTCTCCGGAGCCTCCGGCATCCTTCAGCCTCCTCCGGCCCCTCCGGTCTCCTCCGGTGCCCGGGGCGGCATCAAACCTTCATGCGCGGGCCCGTTGTGAGCCTCGGGGCCCACTGACGGAGACGGGCCGGGAGCCCCTTGGATCACGCCCCTGGCGGTGAACAGGGTCTGATCTCATAATTTACTCCTCCGGTCGGGAAGGCAAACTTCTCGTTATATTGGGTTGGAACGGAAGTTCATTCCGTATTTCGTCGTTGATGATGGACTACCTCCTATGCGACGGAATTGGCGAAATCTACAATTGGGTATCCATGATTCAGAATTTGCTTGTTCTGTAGTTTGATAACAAAATATCCAATGAAACTAGAAATTGTTGTCTTAAAAGAGATCATAGAAAAATCTCCTATAAATTACAATATTTATTGATAAGATAATATCTTGTATGTGGTAAGAGCCACATGAGAGATTTCGTAAGGTGTTTTCAGAAAAATATGATAATAAATAAGTATTTAATGTTATTTTACAGAATGTGTAGAATCGCTAAACTTTACCAATAGTGCATTATTAGCTTCAAAAAGTGTTTTTACTTCCTCCTGTATTTTTTTGACACAGGAGGCTATCATCAACAACTATTTATTGTTGGTGCTTAGAAGGAAGCTCCGGAGAAGTGCGGTACTCCCTCGTACCAATGTGTAAAGTGCAGTGTATTTTGAATGCTTATGAGAGGATTCAAAATTGGCCTTCGGGCTCGCAAAGTGAGACTTGTGTTATTCATGATGGTGCTATTTCTGCAAAAATAAATTTGAAAATGGTTTCCACTTCGAAATTATCAAGGAAATAATATTCTGTTCATACGAAACCCGACCTTACGATATAATTGTCCACATAGCATACTGAAATTTTGTTTCAACTCGATAATGCACGCACAGAATTCGTGTGACACATGATACACCACGCGCACGATAATGCGAGTGGAAATGAAACCGGGAGTGCGACGCAGTCACAAATCTAAGCGTGTTGCTTTCGCCATATCCCCAGGGTCATCGCTTTGGAACGACAAGTTTCCACTTCACAGCGCTGAGATCAGCGTCTCTGACCGTGTGTATCAAAACTTTTGTCACCATAAAAAGGGTCATTGTTGTATATTCAAAGGTTATATCCAAGGAGAGATGACATGGAGACCTCCTAGCCCTTAAGCGGAATTAGTCCTACGACATATTACTTGTGGTGGTTAGAGCATCTGTCTGATTGTTACTTTGTCGCCGGACTATCTCCTTTCTTAGTAAAGAGAAACTATTGAAATACTGTGGTAAAATCGCGATTTATTGGTAGAAAAAATGTACATTTTGAAGTCCTGATATAGGAAAAAAGGACAAATAATGTTCCTATTTGTAGTCAATTATTTCTTCTAAAAGATGTGTACTCACAATCCATATTTTGCTTACACCTTGACACCTAAAAATTGACAGTGACTCAGTGACGGTAAAACAACCGGCTATCCGTCTGTGGTCAACACAAGAACCTAAACCTTTCAGATGTTTATTTTCAATATTAATTTTCCCCGATAGATATGAACAAACTCGAGATCTTGCGAATTTGAAGCGAATATTTTAATTTTTTGGGGGATCCTTACCATGACATAACATTTTAAAAAATTTCTACAAGTGGTTCAATTTCTTTAATTAAATAATTTACTAGAATACACCAATGACGCTTAAAATGATCTTATTTTTGATGAAATATCTGATTTCTGGAAAATTGCAAAAGTTCAATTTCTTTCGGCGTCTTTAAACAACTACAATATTTATGATTGAGATTTTTTTCCTTGATAAAATATGCCGTTCAAAACCAACCTTAATGTAAGATTATGCTTTCGAAAACCACGACGATTTCGCGTAATTTGGGTGAAATAAAGCTCCATTTAAACAATTATTTTTTCAAAAAGACTTCAAAGTTTCTGCTCGTTTGCATCAAAGGACGTGGTATGTAAAAATGACACAGGTGCCATGTTCTTTAAACTCTTGAACTCTTGAAAAGTTATAAATAATTCGAGAAAGTATGTCCTGTTTAGCACCACTAATTTACATCATTTTATTCTTCTACCTCTGATACAGACACTCTAGCCATTACATATTTTGAAGTGCTCAGTCATTTCTTGGAACTAATATTACCACACGCAGACTTAAACGAATTTTCTTTATCCTCTCTATGAAAAGCATCATAGACTGACTATATTTTCTTCACACCTGTATACACAAGTTCACTTTGTAGTTATAAATAAGAAAGAGGACGTCTGATATCTTTTATCCAGGAATAACTTGTAAGAAACAATTACCAGAACACTGAATGCGAAAAAATATTCAGCTAATGGATATTAAACGATTTGCTATGCATCTGAATTATTACTCAATTAATCTATTACTTCATGGATTTGATTTGAGTAAAAGAGAAATACATAATATTACGAAATGATTAGGTGGTTATTAGAATAAAAATCTAAGACATCAAAACTTGAAAATTTGTGTGTTTGAAAATGATATCAAAAACGTTTTCATCATTATTTTGTAAAAATTCCTTTTAACAATCTTATTATCTTCTTAAATCATTCATATTTATAGATAAAAAGTAATGTAAGTTTAATTTAAATTCCAAATGTAAAAATCCTGTAATAAACAATAAACTATGTTCATGCAATGTATAATTCCTTACCCAAGATAGTTCAAAATTTCCAATGGCCGAAACTTCCGTTATGGCCTTCTACCATAACATAGGTAGAATGGCTATTTTGCCTACATTATGGTAGAAGCGCCATTCTTGTATTAAACGAGTAAACATCTGAAAGAACAAAGTATTTTAAATACGCAATAAACGGTCTTTGTTAAAATGTTTTAAGTAAGTTTATTTATTAGCGATTTAATATCAAAATACATTCTCCCATTGGCAATCACGACCTTACTTCTACTCGTATACTGCTCTTCTATTATAAATTAAGCAACGGCAAAGAATTTTGACACGTGAAAGGAAAATTTTCAGATAAACGTGTAATAGCTTACCCTGTAAAGAAGATTAGCATTAGTATGTTTTTCTACAAGTGTCCTCAATGAGTCACATGTATTCTTTCCTATTAGCCTAACGGTATGAAGCGTTTTCATCTTTCACCTTACAGCAAGTGGTCATAGGCCTCTCTCAAGAACAACAGTAACTTCAGATGACAATGTTGAAGCGTTATGCGTTTCATGCGCCCATTACCTCTCTTTTAGAGGCCTATCTTGCGGAAACCGGTAAACTAGCGGAAAGGGCATAAAAACTCTGTGTAACATTTAAACAACCTGTACAGGGAACTAAGAATAACCACTAACATTTAATGGTAAGTGTATACAAGTACTTTTGTCTAAGGGAGAAAATATACTGATGAGATAATTGTAGCCAAAGGAAGAAAAGTACTTTTGTCGAACATTTTAATGCAATTATTTAATCATTATTTAGAATAATTTATTTTTATTTCATAAAAATAAGATCTTTTGCGAGACTTTAGAAATGGAGATTGCAGGATGTAACTAATGTTTACGAATATCCTCAATTTCATTAATTTGTTCGTTACATTCGTATTTCAAGGAATTTCTTAATAGGAAAAAACATCTGATGTAGTTTTATAATAATATGCCGTAGCTTCATTAATTTGTAACCCATATGTCAGATCATCTGCTATTTTTTTGGCTATTTGGCAATACGTCATATCATTTTGACCACTTTCTCTTTTAGCGACCCCCGGCCATAATAATACTTATTGTTACGTTACTGATAATAAATCATAAGTCGTAGCTTCTTTCCACATCTTCACTCTTGCTTGCATTTTGTTTTTTAACACACTGAAAGAATTGACTAAAGAGTACTTTTGCCCACTCATGTCACTGTCCACCCCACTCCACCTACCCTGTGCAGCGTGAAAAGATTCTGGCGTGTAAGCCGCATAACTGCTCGTCTAAACTCTTGAATGGTAAAACACCAAAACAGGAAAGTTGCTGCACCTTACGACTTGACGCTCTCCTCCTCCATTTGCTGCAGGTGCTCCCAGACATATGTTGCAAGTTAAAATAAAGATCCGATTGTATCAATTATTATGATATTGCGCCAGATATTTTTATTTCTGATAACAAAATTATCATAAACACCACACCACTTTATACTACATGTTTCTATTGGTATTTGTAAAGAATTAGTTAATACCATGGATTCCAATACATGTTTTACGGGTATTGTAAAATAATTTTATTAGCATATTTGTTAAGTATTTTTCAATCAATACCTTATTACCGTTTTATTGATTTTATACGCACTTTTTGCAACAGTTCTCTTTCATAGTTAATTTAATATGTGATTGTAGGAATAAAAAAGTAGTCGTTATTTTGGTTAGATTACAGTTTTTGGATATTAAATTCATTACTAAAATGTGAAAAAACGGGGCCGTTAAGTTTTCAAAGTGGTTAAATAAAATTCTGCTACCGATCACTAGAAATGTTTAGAGTACCTTTGGGTTATATATTATTTTCATAGATCAAGACACTACATATTATTTGTAAGTGTTTTTGAATAGACAGAATTGGGGAGAATGAACGCCTATCTGATGTCATTTCTTCGTTGCGTCATTTTCAATATCAACCACAATACAATTTTAATTAACATAAGCAAGCCTGTGAGTGTTGAGATTGCACATGCAAAGATATCTTAACAGCTGATGAAGCAAAGATGGCGGAATTTGTAGGTTAGAAGATGAGTGTTTTTAAATGCAAATATCAGTGAGTGTAAATAAAACGCAATAGCCGTCAATCACCTGACACATCTGTCCATTTTTGAAACTAGTGGTGCTACAGAATGGCACAGACTTTCCCGTATTAGTTTTCTATTTTCTTGGGTCTTCGCAAGCTATTCCGAATTGCCACAAACTCTTTCTTGCAAGCTACTAATTTCTCGGTTTCTTAATTTTTTCTTATTAATTTTTCGGTTTGCTATGGTAGAACGGAAATATTAATTTTAGAATATTAAAGAACACAAAAACCAGCCGTAAATGGCAATTTTCTTTTAACATTATGTGCCGTTTAAGAGGAAAATGGCGTTTTAGCACTACTAAAAATGCGAAATTTGAGGCTCATTTTCACAGAAAATTTTTGAGTTTTCAAAATACTTTATTTGAATTTATTTGAAGCACTTACACTCACAAATATAATAATGTTTACAAATGCTGGTAATGTGCATATTAAAGATGTGAGAGATCTTAAAAAAAAATACAGTTATATAATTTTGAAAAAACAAAAAAATAACTCAAAATAAACTTTACGCTATACTAAAGAGTGTAATTAGCACTATCTGTACAAGATATGTATGAGAAAATGGAGTTTGAGCGTTTCTGAAAATGCGACATTTTGATCTACTTTTCACAGAAAAACGATAGTGTTTTCGAAAAACTTTACTTAACTTATTTAAAGCATATATACTTGTAAATATACGAATGTGAAAAATCACCGATAATGTAAATATTAACGACGTGAGAGACAAGTAAAACAATTTTAATTTTTGTAATTTTTGAAAAAACTAACCTATAGACAAATATGGCTTTTATGTCATTAATAGAGTACATTTACCATATCCCTACCGAAAGTTTAAAGAAAATATTTGGAGCCGTTTTTGAGAAAATCTTGTTTTTGTAATTTTTTAAAATTGCACATATCGCACACAATATTGCACGAAAACTACCAAAATTTTGAAAAAACATTTACATGACCTTATCAAAGAACTCAATATGCAGATCAAATTTATTTGAAGGAAAAATCTCTATCTTCAATTTTGTAGTTGGAGAAAGACGCCGAAAAAAATTCAAACTTCCACAATTTTCGAAAATTCAGAGCTATAAGTGAAAATTAGACCTATGCCATGATAAAAAGTGTATTTTACTCTATTCTTACAAGAAATTTAAAGAAAAAATTTGGAGCCGTTTTTGAGATAATTTGAAAATCCCCGGGGGGCGTCATATAAAGTACCCCCAAATTTTGAAGAATCTTTTTCAAAATCTCAAAACTTCGGCTAGAATCAGATCGACCGGGGAATATCCAGTTTGGAAGAAATCGTACGTATGGTTTAGGCGCTAGCAGTTTTCACAGGCAGACGGACGGACGGACGGACGGACGGACGGACGGACGGACGGACGGACGGACGGACGGACGGACGGACGGACGGACGGACGGACGGACGGACGGACGGACGGACGGACGGACGGACGGACGGACGGACGGACGGACGGACGGACGGACGGTACGGACGGACGGACGGACGGACGGACGGACGGACGGACGGACGGACGGACGGACGGACGGACGGACGGACGGACGGACGGACGGACGGACGGACGGACGGACGGACGGACGGACGGACGGACGGACGGACGGACGGACGGACGGACGGACGGACGGACGGACGGACGGACGGACGGACGGACGGACGGACGGACGGACGGACGGACGGACGGACGGACGGACGGACGGACGGACGGACGGACGGACGGACGGACGGACGGACGGACGGACGGACGGACGGACGGACGGACGGACGGACGGACGGACTGAGGGACGGACGGACGGACTGAGGGACGGACGGACAGACAGACTGAGGACGGACGGACGGACGGACGTTTTCCTTTCAATTGGGTTTTCGGTATCAAGGACCTAGAAAACAGGGTTTCTGGCTACACCACGTGTTAGGGAATTTTTTTCTTAATTTAGCAACTGGGTTTATGCACTTATTCGTTTTCACGGCACGGCAATTAATTTTTTTCCGCCGAAAAATTGGCCATTTTTTCGCGCAGCATTACATAACTTTCCCTATACTACGTAAATTACTTCGTGTATACGTACGTATACGGGAAAGTAAAAAAAATATTGCACTTCAGTAAGGTGGAAGGCAAATGACCTAAGCACTAAAGGATTGAATTACAAAGCAACGTCTGAATATAATTCTGATGACAATTTTGATGAATACTTTATAAAATATTAAAAATTATTGAGATTGAGATGTATTAAAAATATCGTATGGCGTCAGTGGATCCGGTGTAACTGCAGTTCCGAATGAAGCAGATTTACTGCAATATCACCCTGGGACTATACTAAACAATATTCCATAATGGATCATTCTTAGCTCGGAGCTCTCTCCAAACCTTTTATTCTCTCCTCGCTAATGCAGCGTTTCGAAGTACTAGTCCCCGAGTCGATGCATGTGCCAGACATTCCGAAGCGCACAGCGGCAGCCGACGGGCAGACGCGCGGGCGAACGGGCGAGCGAGAGGTCGCTTCCATCGCGCGTAATGAGGAAACGGCCGGCGAGGAGCGCGGGCGCGCGGGCGGGCGAGCGGGCGGACAGCGCGTGGGCGCGGGCGGGCGGGCGCGCGCAATTCCCGCGGGCGGGGTCGCCCCGCGCGCGCACAATGGCTCGTCCCCGCCTCCCCCTCCCCCCGCGGGGGTCTCGTTGTCTGAGGGTGCCCGGCTCCATTCCTGGGAACGACCAAACGCCACCGACGCCGCCGCCGCCGCGGTGGCGGAAACCGCTTTCGCGAAACACGGCCGCCTGCTTCAAAGCCATCGCCTGCCGGCTTTGCGGGATTGACGTGTTAAACCCGACGGCGCGCGTGTTCGACACCCGGGCGACCGCTCCGCCGCGCCCCTGCCCCGCCCCTGCCCCCGCCCCTGCCCCGCCCCTGCCCCGCTCAGGCTCAGTTCCAACCCGCCGCGCGGCGGTGCTCCGCTTCGCTTGCTCAGCCCCTTCTTCCGGCTTGAGCCCACGCTCCTCGCCTTGTTCCCTTTGAATCGATTCTCATCGCTTCGTTTCTCCGTGCCCGTTTCTCCATGCTTCGTTTCTCTTCACCTCGTTTCACCATGCCTCTTTTCTGCTTGCCTCGTTTCTGATTGTCTCGTTTCTCATCTCGTTCCTCCAAGCTCCGTTACTTCATGCCGCGGTTCTCCACTCTCCTTTCCTGCGTGCCCCGTTCTCCATTCCCCTTTTCTCCGTGTAGCTTTTCCCCATGCCCCGTTTCTCCGTACCTCGTTCTCTGTGACTCTTTTGTCTCTGCCTTATTCGCTATGCCTCGTGTCTCTCTGCCTTGTGTCTCTCTGCCTCGTGTCTCTCTGCCTCGATACACTCTGCCTTGTCTCTCTCTGCCTCGTGTCTCTCTGCCCCGTTTCTCTACGATCCGTTTCTCTCTGCCTCGTTTTTCTATGCTCCATTTCTTTATTGCTTCCTTTTCTACGCCTAGTTTCTCCATGAATCGTTTCCTCTCATCTCTCATCGCCAGCTTGCCATTCTTTACCATGCTGCTTACGTTCGTGCTATTTTTACTTTCCCGATACGTACGTATACACGAAGTAATTTACGTAGTATAGGGAAAGTTATGTAATGCTGTGCGAAAAAATGGTGAATTTTCGTGAAAAAAAATTAATTGCCGGGCCATGAAAACGGAAAAAGTGGATAAAATCAGTTGTTAAATTAAGAAAAAAATTCCCTAACACGTGGTGTAGCCACAAACCCTCTTTTGTGGCGCCTAACAATACGTACGATTTCTTCCAAACTGGATATTCCTACTCGAAGCTTTGAGATTTTGAAAAAGATTCTTCAATATTTGGGGGTACTTTATATGAAGCCCCCCGGAGATTTTCAAAATTTTCTTAAAAACGGTTCCAAATTTTTCTTTAAATTTCTTGTAAGAATAGAGTAAAATACACTTATTAACGTGGCCATAGGTCCGATTTTCACGGATAACTCTGAATTTTCGAAATTTGTGCAAGTTTGAATTTTTTCGGCGTCTTTCTCCAACTACAAAATTGAAGATAGAGATTTTTCCTTGAAATAAAATTGGTTCTGCATATTTAGTTCTTTCATAAAGGTCATGTAAATGTTTTTCAAAATTTTAGTAGTCTTCGTGCAATATTGCGTGCAATATGTGAAATTTTAAAAAATTACAAAAACAAGATTTTCTCAAAAACGGCTCCAATTTTTTTCTTTTAACTTTTGGTAGGGGATAGTGGTAAATGTACTCTATCAGATGACATAAAAGCCATATTGATCTATAAGTTGTTTTTTTCAAAAATTAAAAAATTGAAATTTTTTCACATGTTTCTCACGTCGATAATATTTACATTAACAGCGATTTTTTCACATTATTATATTACGAGTACATGTGCTTTAAATAATGTCAAGTAAAGTTTCTCGAAAACACTATCGTTTTCTGGTGAAAAGTAGCTCAAAATTTCGCATTTTCAGAAACGCTCAAACGCCATTTTCTCATATACCTCATATTTGGCTGCAAATTTTTTCTTTAAACTTTTTTATCGGATAATGCTAATTACACTCTTTAGTATAGCGTAAAGTTTATTTTGAGTAATTTTTTTGTTTTTTCAAAAATTACATAATTGTATTTTTTAAAGATCTCTCACATCTTTAATAAGCACATTACCAGCAATTTGTAAAGATTATTATATTTGTGAGTGTAATTGCTTCAAATAACTTCAAATAAAGTATTTTGAAAACTCAAAGATTTTCTGTGAAAATGAGCGTCAAGTTTCGCATTTTTAGTAGCGTTAAAACGCCATTTTCTCTTAAAAGGCACATAATTTTTAAAAGAAAATTGCAATTTGTGACTAGTTTTTCGTATTCTTTAATATTCTAAAATTAATATTTCTGTTCTACCAATAGGAAACCGAAAAATTAAGAAAATGACAAAAAATTTACTTTTGGTGGTGATAGATGACAGCTGGCAAAAAAAGTTTGTGTCAATTCCGAATAGCTAGCAAAGACCCAAGGAAATAGAAAACTAATACGGGAAAGTCTGTGCCATTCCGTAGCACCATTAGTTGTTGTTACCTCACAACTTCCGGTCTCGCTTTCTCCTGTTCAACCTAGCCGTTTTCAACGTTTACGTAACCGCCGCCTTGTACCGCATATTTCTGCTTCTATCTCATCGTGCCTCACTTCGCTACTTTCTGCCTGGGTGTCCAAGCCCACGGCCCCCCCCTTCCCTCCGCGCCACTACCACCCCCTGCCGTGCCAATTACTGCCCCACGTCTGCCCATACCCTTTCAAACTCGTAGCTTTCTGCCAACTAAACTCTTTGCCTCCCCGTACCTATTCACCATCAAAGCTCTAAAGGGAACGATTTTGATAGCCCTCCTAATAGACTCACTATACTGAACGATTTTAAGTGAGGCTCCAAAGAAAAGAGAAAAAATTAGTTGAGTTCACTATAAGTTGAGTAGATCGCATCATTTCTTCATTCATAAAAAGCTACGAAAATATGCGTTGTTTGAAACGCGAGGCCGAGGCGAAAAGATGAGCAGTTGGTCTTTCTTATAGAACATCCTGTTGTGTGCTGTGGTTAAAACGATTGATTTTGATAATCAATTGTAAGTATTCATTGTAATTAATTATATATCATTCTTGTGATGTCAGACTGAAAATATGAAAGAGGTGAGGGGAGTTCTGATTATAGTTTGGAAACTGTATTAATACAATTTGTTTTGATATTATTCATTTCATACATTTTGTATTTAATTCCAGTGATGACCTTAAACAAATCAGTAATTACATTAAAATAATGGCGGTAGTAGGATTTGCTGTTATAGGCCAAAACAATAACCATGAATACAGGTGTAAAGATCTTGGTAAATATAAGGGTAATATAAGGACTTTGCAGTACTTGATGTCGTAACTTTTCTACATCTCTTCTTCTGGTGCGATATCATCACACTTAGCTAGTCTAATAAATTTTTCTTCTTCTAGCTTGCTGCGTGATGACTAGAGACCGGAAATATATGTATTATGAAACATCAAAAAATGTATATAAACTTCTCAGGGGAACAGTAAGAATATTAATAAAAATGTAAAAATCAGCTATATTATGTATATTAAAATTCACTAATTATAAAACACATTTACATAATACAAAATTATATACATAAAAAGTCCTAAACAAATTTGTAAAAATGATATAATAGTTTTGAAAATCATTTGGAGACACAAGTTGATGCACACTTCGCAAAGATAACTTTTCCTTCAGTAGTAGAGCTTCATCTACTACAATCTAGGTCGATAGCTTTGCAGTTTGACTAAACACAATCAATATATTAACATCGCATCATAAAAACTAGCGATATCTTCGACCAGCCAACTATCACTGCAGCGTGGAGATCAAGAAATCATCGAATGTTAAACGTCGGCGATCACCAATGTTTCTCCGAAACTAAGGTCAAAGGTTACGATCCGCGGTGTCAGTGATTCTTTTCACATAAAAGGTGAAAATAATCTCAGTCGCTGACGCGCATTTCCCGCCACTGAGATGTTCACTGAAGCAGGCGCACCGGACTGTGAGAACACACACGCGTCTTCATATAGGGAACCTCGAGTTGAGAGCACACAGTAATAATATAGGAAAAATGCTGATATTTAAAAAAAATACTTCTTTTCCTAAAAGTATGTAATAAAGTTAAAGAAAATCGATAAAATAAAAAAAAATTGTGAAAATACCAAAAATATGTAATATAGTACTGAATATGTAAAAATGTGTAAAGAAAATAATTGGATATTGTGTTAGGATGGAACGATTCGCCAAGATTACAAATTTGAGATCAGTAAGTAGAAATACAAAAAATATGTAATTACATGAAAAATCCGGTCTCTCGTGATGCCTACCCTTGTCTACCCGCTCCCATCCTGCGCTGCACCAATGCGTGCGCGCTCCCGTCGCCCTCCGCCTTCCTCAGCTGCGCCTCGCGCGCCGCCCGCCGCCGCCGCCGTTTTGTCGCCCTCGCAGCCCATTTAACGCCGGCGAATGGCCGGCCTCGTCATTGCGAAACGATCTTGCTTCATTTACCCCCGGCTTTGGTTAAAGCTGATCCGTTCTGTTCCCACTCAATTGAACTTCGCTCACAGAATTTGCTTCTAAACGATTGGAATACGTAGTGTTGTACTTACATTTTATATTTACTTTGTACATACTTTTTAATACATGCATTTTATGTATACTTTATATAAGTTTAAAGAGAGTACATAATCTCACGTTTTCTATGATTCTGTAAAACATGGGTATAAATACCCTCATTGCATGTTCCGTTTAGCACCTTATGTATAAAAATTCTGCAAGGAAAGATCTCTAGAAATTAAAATATTTTGGTTTTACATGTTATTTTTTACACACGTGCGTTAGTTGTATTTTTATTTCTAATTAGTTACAACGCTATTTAACAAAACTATGTTAACCACTGCGTACGTTTTCCTCAACACCGCACGACATACCGCCAAAAAGCTGCCTCACAGCCTCGCGCGAGCAACCACGGAGAGAAGCGTGGCCGCTGTAGGGGACAGAAAGCCGCGTGTGGGTGTTGTTACGTGAGTGGCGGTTGTCGCGCCCCCGTCCCCTGGCTGGCCGATCGCCGCGCCGCCCGCCCGCCCGGGGCGAGGAAAAGCAGCGGGCGCTGCGGTCAATCGGCAGAGCGCCCGCCCCGCCCCGCCCCGCCCCGTTCGATTGCCCACCCTTCGCCGCCGCGGCCACCAGCGCCGCCCGCGGCCGCACGGCGCCCATCCGGACCGGCACGCGCGCTCACCGGCCACTCGCGCCCAAATAGACGCCGCTCGCCGCCCCCGCGTCCCATCCCTGCCCCCTGCTCTCACCGCCCTGCTTCCATCGGCCTGGCCTGCCCGCGCCGACCACCCTCGGTGCCGGTGTCACCGCCACCCTCGCCGGCAACCTCGCCTCGGCGCTCGCCACCGCCCACGCTGCTGCCCCTCTATCGCCCTCGCCGCCACCCTCTCCAACATCTTCGCAGCCGCCCTCGTCCATTGACCTCGCAGCCGCCCTTGCCTCCACCCTCGCCGCCGCCCTCGCCGCCGCCCTCGCCGCCGCCCTCGCCGCCGCTCTCGCCGCCGCCTTCGCCGCCGCCCTCGCCGCCGCCTTCACCGCCGCCCTCGCCGCCGCCCTCGCCGCCGCCCTCGCCGCCGCCCTCGCCGCCGCCCTCGCCGTCCGCCCTCGCCGCCGCCCTCGCCGCCGCCCTCGCCGCCGCCCTCGCCGCCGCCCTCGCCGCCGCCCTCGCCGCCGCCCTCGCCGCCGCCCTCGCCGCCGCCCTCGCCGCCGCCCTCGCCGCCGCCCTCGCCGCCGCCCTTCGCCGCCGCCCTCGCCGCCGCCCTCCGCCGCCGCCCTCCGCCGCCGCCCTCGCCGCCGCCCTCGCCGCCACCCTCGCCGCCGCCCTCGCCGCCGCCCTCGCCGCCGCCCTCGCCGCCCCCCTCGCCGCCCCCCTCACCGTCGCGTGGATGAATACGAAGAATAAAACTTGCATTTTGAAAAACGAAATTGCCTCTAAATTCCTTTTTATTTCGGTTCTCTTGCCCTCTGTGTCTTCTGCTCCTCTCTTACCCCCTCACATCCGGTTTTCTTTTTATAGAGAATGTTCATAATAAAAGTTAGAAACATTTAAGTATGGCTGGAAACCGAAATCGCCGGAATTCGGTCTCAGAAGCGGAAGTAAAAGTACAAATCCTATTGTCATTGCATATTTTCACTTTGAATTTTTGAATATTCTCTTCAAACTTACAAAAACTACTCAAATTTTTCAAAATACATGAATTGATTTAAAGAATATTATATTAAAAAATTTTCTTCTATTTTCAAAATGGAAGAAAAGTTCGAAAAATATTTAAATTTGATCACGAATTAACTCAATTACTCAAATACAAATTACGTATTACGTAAATAGCAAAAAACGTATAAAATGTAGCTGTAATTTCTGTTTGCATCATCCAAACCTGTTTCTTGCGGCGATTACAATTTTGAAATTTTAATACTACTAGTTCATATCCCCTATGAAACGAACGAATCAAAAGTTTTCTTCCTGTTCGCCTGACCCTTTGCAGGGTCTCTTCGAACTCAGGTCTTGTTTCTTGGGTCCAGTTTAATACACTTGAGTCCTCCGTTCAAGGACGGGGATCAGGAGTCTGGTAATGGGAAGACTATTTATTTTGTTATTTTGGAATGAAGGATTATTTTGTTAAGATTATGGATGACGGGAGTGGGGAAGGGGAGGATGGATGGAGCTAAGGGTTGGGAGGTAACGTTTGGAGACCACAGACATGGTCATTGGGTGTTTAGTATTTTTGAATGGGAGTAACAACATTGCTTGTAAAAATGAAATTATCGCGTTTCTCACATTCTTGTTTGACAATTCTTCAAACAAATTTCACAAAATATTTCATAAAATTGAATTTCTTTTTACATTATCGGCCTGACATCGGATAAACTGAGAAAGTAGATGACGATCTGTACAAAAATAAAATATAAAATTCTCTTAAATTTGGAAATTTAAATAGCTAGATTGATGCGTAACAAAGAAAATTTGTTCTGTGCTCAGCAGAAGATACTCGTAACTTCTGCAAGTTACGACCACATTGAGATCACGCTGACATTCACTTGCCCTTTCTGCGAACTGGACCGCCTAACGAAGCTGTTTCCCTTCCTCATTGAGAAGGCCGATCTACTTACCTGGACCGCACTTGCCTCCTTTCGCGTGTTCTGTCCCAAGCACCAGCCCCTGCCTCTGCCTCTGCCTATCCTTTCCAGCACAAGCCGCCGTCCCCTCACTCCGCTGGCCGCCATCCTCGCCAACGCCGTCGATGTCCGAACCATTTTCGCTACAGAATCCAGATTGTCATTTCCGTCGCCAACATCCTCTCTGCCGTGCCATCCAGTCTCCGTAGCCGTTCCGTTGCGTCGTTGTTTTGATCCCGTCCGCCGTCCTCTTGTCCGCCGTCCTCTTGTCCGCCGTCCTCTCGTCCAACGTCCTCTCGTCCGCCGTCCTCTCGTCCGCCGTCCTCTCGTCCGCCGTCCTCTCGTCCGCCGTCCTCTCGTCCGCCGTCCTCTCGTCCGCCGTCCTCTCGTCCGCCGTCCTCTCGTCCGCCGTCCTCTCGTCCGCCGTCCTCTCGTCCGCCGTCCTCTCGTCCGCCGTCCTCTCGTCCGCCGTCCTCGTCGTCCGCCGTCCTCTCGTCCGCCGTCCTCTCGTCCGCCGTCCTCTCGTCCGCCGTTCTCCCGTCCGCCGTCCTCCCGCCCGCCGTCCTCCGCCCGCCGTCCTCCCGCCCGCCGTCCTCCAGTCCGCCATCTTCCCGTCCGCCGTCCTCCCGTCCACCTTGCTCCCATCCGCCGTCCTCCACCGCGCGCTCACCGTCTTACCGTTCCCCCACTCCGCCACAGCTACCTTTGAAGAGCCCCCGCCTCTTTCGCCGCGCCGCCGAGAGCCCTTCTGGCGCTCCAGAGCTGCTTCAGTCGTAAATGGCTAACAGGCTGCGGCGGCGCCGGCGGCGGAGGCGTTGGCGGCGGGCTGGAGCGGAGGTGGGGCGGCGGGTGACAAGCGGGCGGCGTCGGGGGGCAGGGAGGATCAACGGAACGGCGGCCGGAGGTGGACAGTGCGGCGGAGAGGAGGAAGGCGTGAAAGCGCAAGGACTTAGGGAGAAAGGGCTGTGATGCCCTGAAGGCAGGTGGACGAGACACCAGAGCGGCAAGGGAAGGAGAGGGTGTGGAATGGTGTGAAGTGGATCGGTAAGATAAGAGAGGGTGCTGGGAGAAGAACACTCGTGGAGGACAAGAGTGATGGTGAAGGAATTTGAAAGATGAAAATAGGAGGACGGAGTGTAGAGGTGTGCGAAAATATGAGACACTTTGGCAAGTGAGGATGAAATTGTTCGGAGAATAGATCAGAGGGTCCAGGTGCCATTGACCAAGTAACGGGGTAGTGGGGAGGAGGTTGAGGTGAGGGAAAGGACGTGGCGGGAAGGAAAACGGGGCGGTGAGGAGAACGGAGTGGGCAAGAGAACGGGACGGGGAAGATGACAAGAGGGGGGATGAGGGGGGGGGCGGAACGGGGGCGTTGTGCTGGGATGAGGTCACTGCTGAGTGGAGAAAGAGGGTGGGGGAGGACGGGGCGGGTAAGACAATGGGACAGAGAGGAGAACGGCTCGGGGAGGAGGACGAGATGGGGACGGGGTGGGGAGGAGGACGGGCTGGGAGGAAGTCGGGGTGAGTTGGGAGGTCGGGGCGGGGAGGACGACGAGGGGCAGCGGGGAAGAGGACGGGGTAGGGACTGGCGTTGTGGAGAACGGGGGGATTGAGCGGGGAGGATGAGGACGGGGCGGGGTCCGAGCCAAGCGAGCGGCAGGTAATGGGGAGGTCGTGGCCGGACGGAGCGGGCGCGGGCGAGGCGTTCCGCAGGGCGGGCGAATGCCGTGTCCGGGCGCGGGGGCGGCGAACCGTCCTCCGAAGAATGCTGAATGCCCCCTAACAAGCGGCGCGCGGCGCGGCTGAATGGCCGGGGGCTTACTAGACGTCTTCGGGGCCCCGCGCAGATCGCCCGCCGGCAAAGCGCTCGTGCTTCCGGCCTCTCAACGCCACGTCACGCCGCCCTCTGTGTCGCTCGCGTGGGCCCTGTCAAAGCAGATTCCTCCTCAATGGCTTGTCATGTCTTGCAGGGCTTGGTCATTCGTCCTTCTCGCGGTTGCATAGTGTGTCGTATTTTTCGAAATGAGTTTGCCCCGTGTACATTTTTTTTAGTTGGTCACTTCTGAGAGAACATCTTGGTGATCATGGTGTAGAATTGCACTGCCTTTCGCGCCTTTTGTTATGTGTACATTGAAATTGTTGTATGTTGAAATCGTATTCTAGCAATATATTAATTTATTTAAAGTGAGAGGCATTACTTACGATGAAGGGTTTTGTTATTGTACTTCGTTCCCCATCCCTAAACTCTCATATGTATTTTTTAACCCATATTGTCTAATTCGATGCTGTGTTCATGTGTGTTTCATTGCTATCCTTGCTCGTAGGCTATACTGTTGGACATTTTTAAATTTGGCACTTCTTTGACGCTCTAGTTTATCTACTATTGGATTTTACTACCATATTCAATTTTAAATTTCCAAACTTAAGAGTTTTGGAAGCAAGTGTGTTAACGCTTGTATCCCTAAATGTACATCAGTAAATATATTAATTATCTTGAAATAAATATTTCAGCAAATATTGAGTCAACTCTGACTACATCTATGCATTAAGCTATTACTGTCGTTAAACAATTTTATAATAACTTGTCGACTTCGATGGCCGAGGTGGTTCAGAGCGCGTACCGACTCAGCACTTCGTTTCGAAGGGTCGCGGGTTCGCGTCCCGCCTTGGGCATGATTGTCCCATGTCTCTCTTGTATGTATTATCGCGGAGGACCTTGCGATCTGCAGACCGAGATCAGTGGAGCCCGCAAGGCGTTGGTGTCTAGAGTACAATGATCAAAAATGCGACCTATCGAGACGTATAGGGTAACCGGCTATCGGCTAAATAAATACCCAAGGAAAAATAATAACTTTCCTCCAGCACACGACTGTACTTTAAATTAAAATTTCTTTTCTGGGGAAATAAAGTTTGGGCGCTTAAGTGCCGTCTACACGAATCAAATTTACAGGCGAAATTGTTCACTATTCAATTCCTCATTTGAAATCTATAACAAGGAAAGACTTAGTACTTGCAAAGCAGCACGTACTTTCTCACATTTATTGTAAAGGTTACTAATATTATAATATTGTAACATCTATCTTATTAAAACTTCATATATCTCTTGAAAACCCTTAACGGAAAAGAACGCCTGAGAGACTTCGATGTGAATTAAAAATATTGTGTGTACCTTTGCTGCACTGTTACGATATTAATACGCTACCTTTGCCTACATATCTAACGATTCCACATCAGTACAACTTGGCTGCAAGATCTTTAAAAGTTGGTGTGAACGGGATGCACAATGATTTTAAATGTTTAAAAGTTTAAATGTTTAAAAATAAAAGTCGCAGAGGGTCGTGGGAAACGTAGTGGTTAGGGCACACGCTTCCCTACCTGAGGGAACCGCGTTTAACCCCCAAAAAGCTAGAAATATTTAATCCGCTGTGTCCTATTCAGGGGGATCCTGAAGTCCACTCAGACTCCTTTCAAATGAGTTGCAGTATTTAATAGCATTATTATCAGTAAATATTGAAGAAATTATAAATAATTGTTATATAAATATAATATTTTATAAATATAAAAGTATTATTTTATTTTACCATTATTATTATATTATTATTATTATTATTATTGGTATTAGTATTCTAATACCAATGATAAGACTGTATTTTTATGTTTTTGTAATTAGCCGTCACCGGGTTATACCCAATTGCAGTTTAAAAAGTTTATATTTATCTTTTTTTAATATACGCGCATGAAGCATGACGCTTACCATGACATCTTCTCCCACTTCTAGAAAATCACATATCTTCTGTGATCCGTTTATTTGCAGAGGACCGTGAAAGTGAGGAAACAAATCTCAAAAGAGTAGTCTAGAAAGGAATCCTAACCTCCTGTAACTCTTAAGCAAGTAGTTTCTGCAATACGCAATTGTACAAAAGGCGCAAAAAAAGTAAAAGCCAAAGTAATGAAATGCTTTAATGATAAATATGCCACATTATATCAGAGCAATCCCTCATATTACTCTTAGGCAACAATTAAATCTTCTATTGTATAAAAAAGTAACGAAATAGTTCGGACGTAAAAAAGCAACTTTCATGTATCTACTGCACGGGTCCTCACTTTTTAAACGGGGGGCCAGTTCACTGTCCCTCAGGCCGTCGGAGAGCTGGATTTTTCTAACTCTGCCTCTCAAGCCCCTTTGGCCGATCACACGGCATTTCGCGTCTTTCTCGGTCCTGCCGCTAGATGTCGCATGGTCGCAAGCACTGATTGATACGGTCGCGATCATGCGACATCTAGCGGCATGACTGAGAAAGACTCGAGGTACCGTGACATATTCATCGTGGACAGGTCTTGAGAGGCAGACTTAGAAAAATCGCACTATAGTAAAACAAAAACTATCAACAAATTCTTATACACACTGCATACATCTTATTTTGAAGTGAAGAATCAAAACGGGAACAAATACAATATTTGAAACATAAAAAAAACACCGAAGTTTCTGGTGGAAAACATCGTTGTCTTAAAACCATCGATTTTTTTGCCATCCCTAGACACCCTAACACAAAATAAAAAAAATGTGCGGATTTTAAGAAAAAAAATTCTTTAACCATAAAAACCCGGCGTGCCGTATCAATGTCCTCGGCAGGCCGCTAGAAGTCGCATGATCCCAAGCATTGATTGATGTGGTCGCGTTCATGCGATATCTGGCGGCACGACTGAGAACGTCGCGAAACATCATGACATATTCCATCGCGAAGACAGGCTTTGAGAGTCAAAGTTAGAAAAATCGCAGTATATACAGAATGTCCAGAGAACAACTTACATGTTTCTGGAATGTTTCTATGCTTCCATAATGCAATTTTTTGCCTACAAATCAATTTTTCAAACCAACTTTTGAGTGCTTATTGCGGCTCAACCATCCACGTAGTTTATTAGACAAAATGTGATTAGAATTGTCTTAAGAGCTTAATTTCCAAGTTTCGACGTTTCCTACCCGAAAATCCTGTGTACTACTCTATTCTCTTTCGTGGCCTGGGTCGTTTCTCTTTCGTGGCGCGGACCGCAGAGCAACGGAACCCCTTTTCCCTTGCATGCAGAGCGTGTTGCTTCCTCCCGCCGGGATTTCCGCGGTTTGCCGCGAGCGCAAACGACGCGCTTTCCGCCGCGAGCGCAGCGGAGGGGTGGCGAGGGGCGGGCGGGGGTGGTGGGCGGGGTCTCGCAGGGAATCGAACTGCGAAACGTATCGAATGCGTGGGCGGACGCGGTAACGACATGCGCAACCCACCTCGTTAAAGAAAATCTTTACTCCGTTTACCGAGGAGCGGACGCAAAAAGGCTCTTTCGGAAAAGGGCGCGGAAGGCGATAACCCTAACAGCGAGGGCGACCCCGGGCCCAAAGCTGGGCGCCTGCTGAGAGAGGGCGGGGACTTCGAATGGGTCGTTTTCCATTCTTGCATTGGTTCTCGACCGCCTTGAAATCCACAAGTGAACGGCTGACAACGATTCCCGAAAGAAATCACGAACGATGAAGAGAAATGTGTTTATAAGTCTGGCGGTTATTAAGCGTACATTCTGTTTCTAAATAAGAAGAATAGGTAACGTTAGGATATTTATCTTATCTATTTCTTTGAAACGACATTTCGGCAACGTATTTGTGTTGTCACGTTCTTGTTTAATTAGAATGCTAACAGTAGCTACATGGCTGTCCCGGAGACGCCGCCTCCTAGATACAGTCCGCCAACGTCTTGGTCACCGTTCTGTGACCTTCTCCAGGAGAAATGCACGAGATGGGACAGCGCACGAGTTTACACAGGGCTAGGTTTCCCTCCAACTCCACCCGTCAGCGGTTGGCCGGGGTGATCGGACAATGCGGGAGGAGCATCGGCCAATCAGGGAATGCGTTCCCGACGTGTTTGGTTGGAAGAATTCGCGGTCGGACGTCATGGACGATGACGGTAAAATAAGGTTCCCGTAGAGACCATAGGCCTTGGCTGGCATTGAGGTTTTGGGGATGGTTGAGAATTTCCACAGCCTCTTTTACCCTTTCCCGATCCCCAGCGGTCTCCTCATCGGCTAGGACGCGGGAGTTATCAGAAAATAATGATGTGGCATTTTCCATGATGGAATGCTGTGTCCGATTATTATTATTATTATTATTATTATTATTATTATTATTAGTTATGGTACTTGTATGGCGAAATGGGTTCACGAAAGATGTTCCTCAATGTTTCATCCCGTATCGTCTATGGCGGCAGCTGCTTGGGATCCTTATATCCCTGGTGACCTCAACAGGAGGGACTCAGTCTTTAATGTGTACAAGATTAGTCGAGATTCACCATGAGCTTCATTTCAGTCTTAAGATTTCTCATCACACAAGTGTGCTCCGATGGCCCGTTTTCAAAACCTCCGTTAGTTTTTGGGAGATGGTGCAAGCTGGAATGCAGGTAGCGGTTAGTATTAGTCGGTTTCCGGTACACAGGACTGCTTTAGACTTCCGTTAGCTTTCCGACTTTACCATCACGACGAAGGAAAGGCAATATCCCTCGTTTCTACCTCCACAGTAAACTTAGTTGTTTTGGGGGGGTGTTATTAACCCTTGTAACGGTTTCGCACAATTCCAATGTTTGTTTACATTTTTTACATGTTACTTGATAAAATAAAAAACATATGATGTACCGAGTTGTTAGAGAATGAGGTTAGCCAACAGAGATTGATGAGATTATTAGAGAAGGAGAATTGAACAAAAAACGTGTTGTAAACAAATTGTGTGAAATCTTTACAAAAAAATCTTTCACAAAAAAATGTAAAATAAAAACTAAAATAAAAGAATGAAGGTTACTACTAAAAAAATAGTAGTTACCCCAGTAAGTGTAACGGAGATTCATACAAAAAAAGTGTGGAAGGTTTGACGTTACACCCTCCGCGGCACGTCAATCATTTCCTACCAACAGGCGCGGGTGGCTCTCCGTAACCGCATTTATCACTTCGATTTGTCGCGCAATAGTTATTACTTTTGTTATTGAATGGGAAGGAAATATCTTATTTATGTATTATTACATTTTATTTCATAATATCGAACTAAATACCAAACGAAATAACAATATTGAATAAGACTATGACCATCACTCGTCCATCTGTGTCTTGGCAAGTGTTACATATCAGGGAATGACTACGGTGCAAAGAGCTTTCTAACGTTTCTTCGAAAACAACGGCATTTACTTTTGAATTATTAGTTAGTACTCTAAAATCGTGTCATTAAAGCTTAATAACAAAACACCGCAGTAAGATTCATATATAATGGATAAAATACGTAAATATTATAACTTACTGACAAAGCGCTGTTCGAGTACAGAGTGTCGCAACCATTGCCCGTGTTCGAAGTGATAATGAATAACGGTCGAGCGGCAGGGTCCAAAATAGTGATTTGAGTGCCATCTGCTTTGAAAGTATACTGAATGAAGAATAACTACGAGCTCAGTAGTAGGGCACCATTATTTACACGAATCAACAAAAATGTAAGAATGCGGCATTGAATGCTGCTACGCGCCCGCCTGGGGTTAAGATGCTGGAGAAAGTCCGCTAAAGCGTGAGGGCCGTGGGACACACTACTGATGAATCTTCAACTTTCCGGAGTGTTAGTTTACGTAGGCACTCGTCTAGTCTTTCTTCCCAAAATCTTCCATGAATAAGTTCGCCACTACTGGAGAGAGAGAGAGAGAGAGAGAGAGAGAGAGAGAGAGAGAGAGAGAGAGAGGAAACCCCATGGCCGCCCTTATACAAATACTTGGGTATAGAGTGCTCACGGTTCTGGAAGAAAGTGGTACGCAACAAAGTTCGCTTCTCGCGGTCTCACCAAGGAAGGGTCGACTTAGGAGAAGTTCTGCGTCACGTCCGTTTCTATCGTAATTGTGGGATCGTACATTGTCAATTAACCCTGAATACTAACAATGAGTAAAATTTACTCACACCGTTTACGTTTTTGTTTCATACTCTCGAGTTCCTGTACTTCGTGAAACCAGCCGCTAGTACTGAGATTTGAGTCAGTTTGCAATAACCCCACTTTAAGGAAAACTTGCCAGAGTCCCATTTGTTTCAATTTCTGGAGTGATGTTCAATGTGACGGTGAGTAAATTTTACTCCATCGTTAGTATTGCGGGGCGTTAGACGTGAGTAAAGATTACTCATCGTTGGGTTAGAAGGGGTTTGGCGTGTGTAAGAATTACATGTAAAGTCAATATAACTTGAATTAGAATCTTCACTTTTTAAGTAAATTCGTCTAAAATATCTTATGACATATTTATTTTTATAGTGTAAATAATATGTCCGATGAAAAGTGTATTGAACGATGGATTCTGGAAATAGATGAAGTGGACGTACAAGAAGAGGCCATTATTGATAGATTGAGTGACAGTGAGTCCAATCGAAATTATTGTTCTAGTGACATGAACCTGAGCAGACAGATCAACAAATTGAAGGGATTCAACAAGTTGAAAGAGAGACACCCTGATTTCAGAATAAGAGAAAAATGTGTGGATCTTTAAGAGGCCTGTTTTTGGGTGAACATGAAAAGGAATTATACCCTATTTGTTCTTATATGCATTCTCTAACTTTGATTTATTTGGTTTTTTCCAAGTTTCTTCCTTTTTAACTTTATTTACAAGAAGTACCAAATTACGTGTTGTCGGAAAAATAAATACCGCATAAAGTGGTTTTTGAAATTTTAATTATAATCGTATATTATGATATAATCCCTTTGAAATAAACAGAGAAGATTATAATTAAACACAGGGTAATCATAAAAACTTTTCATTAAATTTTAAACATGTTACTAATAAGTGTGAGTAAATTTTACTCATGGATAGTATGCATGGATGTAGAATAAGGTTGTATTCTAGGGTTAAAGTGACAGTTTTAAATTAAACATTTTTTGCCACTGTCGTCTCCAAAGCATGCAAAATATTTGCATTGTTCTCCAAAGCTATTGAATTTAATATTTTTTCACACATTTAAAATATTGGTGAACATTGATCTGCTTCCTGGTAATATCAGTATTCATTTATCAGGATATACATAAACAATATTAGACATTTATAATAGAGAAAACACAGCAGCAGTACGTTGTCTTAAATTTCAGATGTATTCTTAATGAATTCATTATTATGTCATTTCCGGTAGTTACAAGGTAGTTACTAGTTATTTCCTTATATATGTCGTATCATTTTCAGAATTAAGCATTCAATAATTGTGCATATTATGTCTCAGGTAAATTTTATAGAAAGTGAAAGGATTTTTAATATAGAGTGCAGTGGTTATCGTAATGTAACGAAATGGATCCAACATTTCTTAATTAGTTTGTTTTTTCACTGGGAAAATCCTGTAATTAATTAAGATTGTCTTGAAAAGTTTAGAGGCCTCGAAAGAAAGAGAATAATCTTAGCTTGCCTTTCATATTTCTGTGGTCACGGGGAAAAATTCTTAAGTCAATTTTTGGCGAAATTGGTTAAGTACTGAAACTACGAGTTAAGTATCTATATTTTATTTAGTAAAAAAACGACCGAATTCAAATGTTGCCTCCTTAACGAGAAAAAAAAGGTATTAAGATATAGCGTTTAGCGTAGGAACAAGCGGTGGCTCGAAAATCTAACCCTTGTTTTCTCCAAAGTAAGATTTTTGACTTAAGAAACTTTACCCTGGACTACACGATTAATATTTTTAATTTGAACTTTTTTTACCATCCCGAAAAAGAAGCGAACAGTTCAACGCAAAAAACTAATAAGAAAAAAGTTTCAAATACGACAAGACTACAGAAAATATTTTCTTTTCAATTTGAATTCTACAATGAATAATAAGAATTTCTATGAGTGTATTCTTTCTGTATCACAAACATTCGTTAGCTAAGTTCCTATTGTGTGATTATTCAATGCCTCAGTGTTATCCACGTGAGAGAAAAGTCCCTCTCAAGCCATAACAAATATTGTATTATCTTTTAACCTCCCAGCATGAACTAAATATCAATTCAACTAATACTAATTAATACCTTTGGATTATAATATCCATCATTACACTTTGAATTTTGCGTGTGAAACAAAACGATTTTCAACAACGTCACTGTGGATATTATATAAATGTTGAAGTTTTATTGTTGTTGAAGAGATGAAAATACCAAATTTCATACGAAACGGTTTCAAAGTTTTTATATTGTGATATACCAGAACGGACATGGTTTTATCATAATATGTATTTGTATACGGGCGCGACTAAATGGACTTGTAAAATGGCGTATATCCGCCCTAGTAACGCCAGCGCAGAGGGTTGCTATGGTGCAGGGCAGGTAAATAAACTAGCTGCAAAGCCTCGTAGGTGCCGGAACGCTGGCTAGATCGATATAATAAAGAATATGTGATTGGTCGAAAAACGTATGACGGACGAAGGCGCGGCTACATGGGGTTGTAAGAAATGAGCGGGTTGGCGGGGGGCAATTAGACTTTCTGGTGTTTTACCGCCGTGTTTTGGAAAAATAGAACGTGAGACGCTACCGACCCATCAAGGGTTGCAAAATACAGAAAAACATTCATTCGGACTTGGAGCTTCGTTGAGTGCAGATCGTTACAGTCTGACTCAGAGTGGTGGAGTGTAGGTCGTGAACTCGGCTCTTGAGTTTCGTGGAGTGCAAATAGTGTGCGGACCTTGTAGTTGAAAGTGAGACTTATACATTTCGTGCGAAAAGTAACAGTCGTCATCGGACTAGAAATTATTTGCCGGAGTACATCCGCGGACTTGGGCAGTTTTGGGTGTTCACCGGACGATAGTTCGAACATTAGTATTTTATTAAACTCGTGTGAAAGATTATAAACCTAAAGGCGTCGGAAAGAACTTAGCTAGATTTTATGCAGTGTGGACTGGATACTTCAGCACCGCGCAAGATCAGAAGACAGAAGAGCGACTCGGATTCATCGGCCAAGTGAGAAGCGTCTTCGGAACGAGCGGGCGGCAAGACGGTAACATATACTGCAGTATATTAAAATAATATCTTTTAAAAGGGGTCATGGCCATTAAGTAATCTGTTAAAATTAACATTGAATAAATTGTTAAATTTTGTTCTTTGGAAAAAGAAAAGAGTCTGTTCATTTGTCAATCATAAGCTTCTAATTAGTTGGAAGCAGAGAATTTCCATATTTCAGATTCCACGCCAGGCTGTACAGTCGGCAGATCAGGTAATCGGCTATCTTAGCGATAGCGAATACATGTAATCCGAATCCATCGGCCCAAGCTAGCTGGATGCCCATATAATTTTGACAGAATTAAATAGGGAAAAGTTAGTATTAGTTTATGTCACCTGTTCCTGGCGCCCACATCTTTCTATAAATTCGGAACAGGTCAAACTCACGACAACGTATTACGAAGTGAAGGATGAAGGTATATTTCAAATATATGAATAATTGTACCCACGAATCGGCGAATGTATTTGTTTGCAAAATTTATCATTTTGGATGGATACTTCTTAAACACATTAAAAAAAGTATTACTTGATTGCAAATTACGCACATAATTCACAAACAGTTTTGTATAAAATACCGCGAAAGACCACACAAATGCACATTCAGGCATACATTTAAATCGTAAATCTAGAAAAAAAAAACACAAAACAATTCCTCTATTATAAAGCATTGAAGGCTTTCACTCCGGAGTCAATATTCTTGATGTCTTCCGGGATGAGGGGTCGTGGTCCGGATTAAGCCGCTGTCCCGGACACTTCGACCGAGACCTCGCCACTGAAGATGCCCACAGCAGTTGCGAGTGAAACGTTTTTCAGTTCCAAGCCAATTGGACCACGGCCCATCAGCCCGAAAGACATCAAGAATAAAATTCCTCTATTGTTGATATACAAGCATGTTTTAATAGCTATATTTGCACACCATGAATAATATATTTATTGTCCACGTTGGAAAAAAATATGATGGCACTTAGGGATCATTCTATGCTGATATTATAGTGTTAAGGTGTTTTAAGGATATTGTTTTCCTTTGTAAGTATTCTTTTTCCATATTTTGTTCTAGCTTTGTCATCCGCTTACCATACAGCCTTGCGGTTCAGATTTACTTAAGGTGACCGAATGTTCTATTTTAATAGATAGTTGTAACCTCGAATGCTGATTTTGATTATCCGCGAAATATTCTCTATTATTTAATTTTGTCGAAGGCTTTATTTATTATTACTCTAAATTTAATTTGTCGAATTAGAAAGGGACCAACTAAATGGGCTCGTCTTCGTCATCATGTACGTGAAGAACAAGAAATGAATACATCCAGTGCTTAGCATTCAACCAATTCTCACTACATTTGTAATTCCCTTCTAGTCTTTGGTATCACGTTTATAATTCTAATACCACTCTACAGTAATTCACCCTTCACTATAACCAAACTCGCAGTATTGAAAGTTAAGTATCGCAACCTGAGTGTGTCTCGTTAGGTTTCGTTCGTCAAGAGGCACTCCTTGCTGAATGCCGCTGTCTGCGCCTTTCTCCCATCGGACAGAGGGGGAACGTGTGGGGGAGGGCGTACCATTGAGCATCGCTCCTCCAAGAGATGCGGCGCGTCTGCTTCTAACGGCTGCGAGTGCGTGGGAGGAATTCTGCAGACCCACTTCTCGCAGACCACCGGCTCTTTCTGAAAGCGCCCTCGCTTCGCTGTTGCTTTGCAGCAATTCCAAAGCGACTCAAATTTCCTTTCAGGTGCCTTTGCTATACAAACATAAAAAAATATACGCTGTTCTTGTGAGATTTGGTTGTTTTAGTCCATTTATTTGTTCCGTAAAGCACATTGGCCCTCGGCCTGGGTGTCCTAGTCGGTCGCCCAAACAGAAACTCGCAATGTCTCTGAATCGCTTAACCTTGGTAACTTCACGTAATTAACGATTCGGATAGGACGCTGCTTTCGCTTTTCAGTAAAACCATACACATTCGTGTCGATGACCGGCGAAACGAAATCCCAGTCAGGATGGCTGTTATTGGGAATTGAACCTGGGCCTTCCGAATGCGAAGTCAGCGCGCTACGCCCCTGAGCTACTTCGTTTCGATGTCTTTCAGTTGTGATTTTAAGTACCGAAGGTTGTGGCCGCGAGAATTCAAAGCTAAGTGTCATGAAAACCAGCTGTCTAAAGCCGCGATGTTACGAAGCCCGGCTTGGTTGCAATTGTCAACGTTTTTGATTAACGTTCAAGTAATGTGGTTTGCAAATATGCTACACTAAAGATTGATTTATCATTTTGTTCAGTTCATTTGAATGAATGCCTTATTATGGCGAAACTCGCAGCATCAGGGCTGCTCATCCGTCTGACCATGCAAATTTCATTACGCCATCATCTAACGGAGGAAGGTAGTTTCACTCGGCGAAGAGCAGGCAATTTAAATTTAGATCAGAGATTTCTTTTACTCTTCAGTAGCGTTTACAACGCAGTAGACCTACTGGGACCGCCGTGGCTTACTTCCAAGAAAAGATTTGAAGCAGGCGCGCGAAGAGTCTTTTCAGTTTTCTTAACAATCCGCGACTTCGATCGGTATTGAACCCGCAAATTTGGGTACACCACCCTACACGTCTGTTACACCATCGAAGCCACAAGCCTCTCTTAACTTTCCCCACAGCTACCACTATCATCACCGCTACCGCCGACGCAGTTTACCGTCTCCACAGAATCACCATCACCTTTCGTAGCCGCTCTCCCATCTTCTCCGCCTCCACTTCTCTCTCATCCTCCTGCCCCCCACTTTCGCCTTCGCCGCTTCCACATAACTCCACCTCCGCCATCCTACACCGCGAACCTGTCCGCGAGCGCTTGAGGAGCAAAGGGAATCCTAGAGTGCCCGCGCCGTCAGATCCATTACCGTGCGACCCCCGGTGCGTGTCCCCTGAATATATCATGTGGCGGCTTGTGCACGGAAATCGTCATTGACACTTGGAGTTGTACTGTTGATCGATAGATTTTAACACCTTCGACTTAAGTAGTTGCGTAGTGTTTGTACTATATTTTTTTTTCTTTAATCACAACTTTTCTGAGAATATTTATCGAAAATTGTTTCATATGTTTTACATGATAGTTTTTCCGTTGTTACACATAGCTCAATGTAGTAACTGGTGATGAACAGAGATATATTTTTTTCTGGTATACGGTCCCATCAGGTACGAGAATACCAATAAAATATGATGTTTTTTTACCCTATATAGGAGAAGATATTTCTGAAAAAGTGTATCGAAATTATTTAGTTTATTGGTTCTTATTTAGTTAAAATTATTTAAAAGTATAGTTTTCTCAGCGAGAGTGACTATATAAAATTCACTGTGGGTTGTTAAACTTTAAACGCGTTACTTGCTGTTTTAAAGAATTATTGAGATTAGTGATGATAGGAGAATTTTAAAACACAGACTTCAATCATAGTTTATTTTTTACGTACTTATTTAAAAAGTAAGCACTAATATTTTCAGTATTTACAGTATTACACGTGTTCACATTGAGCAGACATCCAAGAGGTTGTCCAAACACTGGTAAGTATTACCACGAGGCACTTCTTCTACGACACAGAGACGAAATGTTGATCTCCGGTCTGACATATGTGTCAATTCTGGTGGTGATTAAGTGAAAACATAACGCAACGCACACCGTGACTTTTACCGTAAGTTTTCTTTTGTTGACGACTTAGACAAACTGGACTTAGACATTCTGGATGCGTCTTATTCGCGAAGCTCTTACGCCGATCACAGCTGATATCCTCCAAGAAGAAAGTACAGAGTCACTGGGCTTCTTGAAAGGAACACCAGTTTCCTAAAGAATTTTAATTGCTGGCGCGGAAGTCACTGCAATACCCATTAAAGAGCTATTAGGGCCTTATAATAGGAAAGTACATGATTAGAATCCTACGCCGGAATTAAAACAATGGGACATATTTTGGACGTTCTTCTACATCTTTAGATGGTTCCCCCCATCTTCCATGAGTAGCATGGATTTTCATAAACGCTGCTTGTTGTATTAGAGCAATAAGCTCTTTCCACTTTTAAGACTAATTACGCATAGGCAGGAATGTTCGCAAGGGTTCACTAATCGTAATTTCATGACGCACCAACGTATGTGGGCCACCAGCCACCGTTGCATTTCACCATCTAAAGTTTATACTACTTCAGTGCGTCCTCTGGTAGTGACAGAGACCTGTTCGATCCTTACGTCCCCGCTCCCCCTCATCAACGGCCCAGCTCCAGTTGATGAGTGAGTAGGGAGGGGCGTGCTGCAGGTGCCGCGGAGTCCACGACCCGTTGGGGACAAGTGGGGCGAGGGACCCTTGTGCGAGGGTCTAAGGGAAGGGGCGGTACGGCGCTGGGTGGGTGGAGTCCGCGCCCCTAGAAAGAGCCTGAGAACGACTTTGGTTTCAGCGTCAATTTCAGTTTCTAGTAAGTGTAAAAAAGCGCAACTAAAACAACAAAATAGATGTATACTTGGGTTCCTGTTTCTTTCGCCCTCTGCATAATTGAGTATTAATATATTAAGTGTTTACCTATTTGATAATGAACATTAACCTTCGAACGATCACGTGGGCGGTATGAATGCCACCTTTGAAAATAAAAAGGACCTGTTTCTTGATGTTTAAACTCAGAAAACGAGAAATCCAGTATTCTCTAGATACCTACTGAGACACAACATAGAGGTAATATCTTCTCCCAAAACCTACTCACATTTGCGCCAAGTGACCATCCGCTCAGTCTTCGTTCTACACGGCATAAACACCGCCACGAATCGCGCCGTTTTCCAGTTTTTTTCACATATCTGATATGTTACTACATGTTACATACGGTACTAATATGTTACTACATTTTTCACATATTTTTATAATAATAATCATCCTATGCTAATTATTGTGTAAAGTATAATGATTATTATTCGTCATGGTTATTCATAAAGATACATGCAATTTGTAGGTGATTTCAGTGGATTTTAGTAATGCAGAATCTAATACTTACCGTCCTCGTTGTAACATATTTAGGTACTTCCTCTCTTCTCTCTTTACCATCTGTATCTTACTTATTAGATGTTTACTTTCCTACAGTCTTTAGATTCAATTTACATTTTATGTCATTATTATATTGAAGTATTTGTTATCAGAGTTTGTGAAATCCAAAGTAGAAGACTGATATTGGCTATTATCTCCATCAGAAATTTCTGTTTTCTGAAGAATAATTAAAGTTCATTCAATAAATTGTTAATCTACTACAATGCGCAGTTGAAGCTAATAAATTTTTTCATGACTGACGACCATGAGAAGCTGTCATATTGAGAAAAAGGAAGGATGTTCGTCCTCGGCGGCAAAAATACCGCCCCGCGATCGACATGTGACACTAAATCGCGCCCAGCTCCCCAAAGGTTAAGTACCTCAGCTTCTACACCTCAGCATGATTTTAAACTTGTATGTAATTTGAGTGTTTTGGTAAGGTTTAAAATGATGTCTAATAAAGTCATAATTTCAATTCGTGTGATATCTTGAGGTGGTTTCCCAAATATTTCTATGGAACATAAGTATAAACAAGGAAGCGTTCCCCGACGTCACGAGCAGCAGTGGATCAGCTCAAGTGAGAGGGAAAACGAAATATGAGTGGTACTGAAACCGAACGTAATCGGAATGGAATGTGGATTGGTCGATATCGAGTGCCATTGCTGCAGAGTGCTCGTGAGTGGATTGATTGTTCTAATGTGAACACGCCCGATTTTAGGCTGAAGAGGTGTGGAGTCTGTAGTAAAGATCCAATTATCTGAGGCAGCGGTGCTTCAGGTGGACGGTGCCACGGGGAGTCGGAGGGTACAGGTGCGAGGGAACTCTCCCTTCCGCCAGGCGAGGGTTAGGCGAGCCACTCAGCGGGGACAACGGGCGGAGGGAGGCGATGGGGCGCCCGGGGTGGCTTCACCTGTTCAGCATGCACTTTCCGGACACGCTAGCGTCACGCGTCAGCCACCTCCGCTCCCCCCCCCGCGGCCACTCCCTCGCTGTTATGCCTGCCGTCCCACTCTCACCCTCGCAGCTCTCATGCCGTGGCTATCCTCACCAGTCGGTATGTCATCGCTCTGTCCCCACCCCGCCGTCTCACTCCTTGCCTGCTCGTCTCGTCCACGCCTTTCCCCGCCGTCCAGTTCCTCGCCATCCGCTCGTCCCACCGAACCCTCAACCCGCCGTCCCCTCACCCCACTGTCCCCTCGCCCTGTCGTCCCTCGCCCTGTCGTCCCCTCGCCCTGTCGTCCCCTCGCCCTGTCGTCCCCTCGCCCTGTCGTCCCCATCGCCCTGTCGTCCCTCGCCCTGTCGTCCCCTCCCCTGTCGTCCCCGTCGCCCTGATCGTCCCCTCGCCCTGTCGTCCCCCTCCCCTGTCGTCCCCTCGCCCTGTCGTCCCCTCGCCCTGTCGTCCCCTCGCCCTGTCGTCCCCTCGCCCTGTCGCCCCCTCGCCCTGTCGGCCCCTCGCCCTGTCGGCCCCCTCGCCCTGTCGGCCCTCGCCTGTTCGGCCCCCTCGCCCTGTCGGCCCCTCGCCCTGTCGGCCCCCTCCCCTGTCGGCCCCTCGCCCTGTCGGCCCCTCGCCCTGTCGGCCCCTCCGCCCTGTCGGCCCTCGCCCTGTCGGCCCCTCGCCTGTCGGCCCCTCGCCCTGCACCTCGGCCCTCGCCTCTGTCGGCCCCTCGCCCTGTCGCCCCTCGCCCTGTCGGCCCCTCGCCCTGTCGTCCCCTTCGCCCTGTCGGCCCCTCGCCCTGTCGGCCCCTCGCCCTGTCGCCCCTCGCCCTGTCGGCCCCTCGCCCTGTCGGCCCCTCGCCCTGTCGGCCCCTCGCCCTGTCGGCCCCCTCGCCCTGTCGGCCCCTCGCCCTGTCGGCCCCTCGCCCTGTCGGCCCCTCGCCCTGTCGGCCCCTCCGCCCTGTCGGCCCCTCGCCCTGTCGGCCCCTCGCCCTGTCTGGCCCCTCGCCCTGTCGCCCCTCGCCCTGTCGGCCCCTCGCCCTGTCGGACCCTCGCCCTGTCGGCCCCTCGCCCTGTCGGCCTCTCGCCTGTCGGCCCCCGTCGCCACTGTCGGCCCCTCGCCCTGTCGGCCCCTCGCCCTGTCGGCCCCTCGCCCTGTCGGCCCCTCGCCCTGTCGGCCCCTCGCCCTGTCGGCCCCTCGCCTCTGTCGCCCCTCGCCCTGTCGGCCCCTCGCCCTGTCGCCCCTCGCCCTGTCGCGCCCCTCGCCCTGTCGGCCCCCCTCGCTCCTGTCGGCCCCTCGCCCTGTCGCCCCTCGCCCTGTCGGCCCCCTCGCCCTGTCGGCCCCTCGCCCTGTCGGCCCCTCGCCCTGTCGGCCCCTCGCCCTGTCGGCCCCTCGCCCTGTCGCCCCTCGCCCTGTCGGCCCCTCGCCCTGTCGGCCCCTCGCCCTGTCGGCCCCTCGCCCTGTCGGCCCTCGCCCTGTCGGCCCCTCGCCCTGTCGGCCCCTCGCCCCTGTCCGGCCCCGCGACTCGCCCTGTCGGCCCCTCGCCCTGTCGGCCCCTCGCCCTGTCGCCCCCTCGCCCTGTCGTCCCACCGTTCCGAAGGCCCGCCCCCTCACCGTCCCCCCTTTCGTTCCGTCCTCGCTTCACACTCACACCGGTATCTCTTCAACCTCAACCCGCTCTCGCCCGCCTATGCCTCGCTATCTCCCCCTCGATCCTCCGTCTTGTCCTCGTTGACCCCGCCTCTTACGCCTCCTTCGCCTCCCAAGCTTTCCCCCACCACCCTCGCGCCGTCTCCACCACCCACCACCCTCTTCTTTCACCTTCTCCGCAGCCCTCCCCCTGCCATTGTCACCGCTCCCCATTGCCCCCCGCCGCGGTTTGTCGCTCGCGCGGTCCCCGGGCGGCCGCCGCGATGGGGCGTGGCTGGGGAGGGGGAGGGGGCGTGGCGGATCGCTGTGACGGCGCTGTTATGACGCGGCGCGCGCGGGACGTGCCGCCGAGGCGCTCCCTGGGGGCGGCAGCGCGCGCGCCCGTGCTCGCTCGCGCCGAGCGCCGCGCCGCGTCGCGTCGGACGGCGCAGTGTCGAGCGGCGGGAGGTAACGAAGGCAGAGTGTGGGTCGGGAGGTCGGACGGGGGAGGAAACAGGCGTGGTGGAGGATGTGGTGGAGATATGGAATGTTCACAATGACAGCAGGAGGTTGATGAAGGTGTTCGGTTGGTGCGAGGAAGGCGAGAGGGACTGACCAGTGGCTGGCGAGTGAATTAGGGTGTTGTTCGGATTAGGGGGGGTGAATAGGGTTTCCTGGTACAGTGAGGAATTTTCGGGAATAAAAGGGATTTTGGGGACGGAGGCGTATTTCTGGGCGGAGGGGGAGTTAGCGGACAAATGGGGATTTTGGGACAGAGGAAATTTTGGAGACGGAGTGGGATTTTGAGTACGGTTGGAGATGTTTGGGGAGGAGGGGTAATTTGGGACGAAGAAGAATTTGGTGACAGAGAGGGGAGTTTGGGGACGGAGAGGGAGTTTGGGGAAGGAGGGGGAGTTTTGGGACGGAGGGGGAGTTTTGGGACGGAGGGGGAGTTTTTGGACGGAGGGGGAGTTTTGGACGGAGGGGGAGTTTTTGGACGCAGGGGGAGTTTTTTTGACGGAGGGGGAGTTTTTGGACG
>JAHLJT010002163.1:0-27783 GCA_031308135.1 Acheta domesticus
AAAACGGCGAATTTTCGGCAGAAAAATCCTTATTACAGGGCCCCGGCAACGAAAAAGTGGATAAATCCAGATGCTAAATTTAGAAAAAAAATCCTTTAGCATGTGATATAGCCAGAATTCGTGTTTTGTGATTCCTTGACGCTGAAAAATCGATTGACGGCAAAATGTCTGTCCGTCTGTGAACACCACTAGCACCTAAGCAGTTCAGCCAATTTTTTCCAAAATTGAGATTCTCCAATCGATGTGGCTGATGTAGCGGCCTCTTGAATTTGAAACCGATATTTTTGGGGGGGGGGGGTACTTTACATGAAGCCGCTAGGACGTTTTCAAATTTTCAAAAAAATCCTCCCTTAAGCATTAGACGAGATGGTTCGATGTGATTTATTGATCGCTCCGTAGAACTTATCCATATGGATAAGCAAAATCATTATTTTTTTAAAATATTTGTTGCCTTTACGCAACGCGTCTCTAAAGCCCCGAGTCGGGCGTTGATCGCCGCGGAGTAATCTTCCATTATTTTGCCTATCCGCGCTCTCTGTATTTCACAGGGCGCTCTGTATTATATTTGTCTAGTCTCGTAGTTGTCAAGAGAGCCGCCAGGTAGTATCTCCGCATACGCGCCTCACACCGCGCGCCCCTGCGTCACTACCCAGCGGCCAGAATTGGGAAGGAATAAGGAAGGGGGTAAGGTTTGAGGACACTACACAAAGGTTGGACTAGCCCTTGTGAAGCAGCCGAACTCGTTTTCTCGGAACAAATTTCACGTGAGAATCGACGGGAATCGAACCCGGACCTCAAAGGCGAGCGACTTTATTTGTCATCCTTGTAATAAAGTGAATCATGATAATTATTGGAACGACCCCGTACATATTTCTTGGACTTTTTTTACACTTTCGCGCACTTACTAACGTAAGGAGAGGAATTATTGTAATCGTGCGCCGGAAAACGGCGAATTTTCGACAAAAAAAACTTATTGCAGGGCCCTGGTAACGAAAAAGTTGGCAATCCAGTTGCTAAATATAGACAAAAATCCTCTAGCCAGAATCCATGTTTTGAGTATCCTTCGTCCCGAAAAATCTATTGAGGGCAAAGCGTGCGGTCCATCCTGTGCACAATTCATACGATTTTCTCCAAATTCCAAAAATCGTTCTTGCTGGTGTCGCGGCCCCTGGAATTTGAAACCGATGTTTTAATTTTGGGGGCACTTTACATGAAGCCCCTCGGTCATTTAAAACGACTCCAAATTCTTTAATTAAATTTTGTTGTTTGGATAGTGCAAAGGACGTTTAAGAAAATAGTTCTCGTTTTCGTTGAAATCCCCGAGATGTCGAAAATTGCAAAAACAAAACTACAAAATTGAAGACATTTTTGCCTCAAAGGATATTGTACAAAATTAGCATTTTAAAAAAGTTCGTGTACGAGTTTTTTTAAAAAAACCCAGTAGTTTGTAAGTAATTTGCGCCTATAATTAACTGTTAACTCAATTTCAGGGTAAACAGTGAAAATCGAACCTTTGCCACTTTGAAAAGTGCATTCACTCTAGTCTTACAAGAAATGAAAAGAAAATATTTTCACCGGTTTTTGAGAAAATTTTGAAAATGTCTCATTGGCTTCATGTTAAGTGCCCCCGAACTTTGAATAATGTTTTTCAAAATCTCAAAGTTCTGACTCTAGCATAATGGACAGGGGTTTCTTCAATTTGAAAAAAAAATCCTATGCACGGTTTAGCCTCACAAATCTAATCACAAAAACAAAACTTGCCTACTGCGTCCCCAAACACTGTCAACGTGACTTTTCCGGTGATGCGGCCAGAACAGTGATTGTAAGTCACTTGAGTCTCGACCACTTTTGAACTATTCTATCCACTTGTGAGAATTCTCTTACAAAACTAATCACAGAGCGTTGCTCAACCAATGTAAAATTTTCAAGTGGACTTGCCATCGTTCAACCTAATTTTGAGGTTATGAACACGACAATGCTGATCCCCCAGATGGTCAGGGCTCATCCCAGTCATTCTAACTTGAAGTTCTAAAATTACCAAACTTGTCTCAACCACTATTTATCCTATAGATCAATTTGCCTCATTAATTATTGAATGACATACGGACATATATATGCAGAATGTAAAATTGTTAATCATATTTTACGACATATAAATAATATTAACTAGAACCCTAACGGCGCTCTTTCAAACAGTTTCTATGAAACTATTGCAGAGTGTGACGCAAGGAAAAAATAGGGGGGGGGCTGGCAAATTAATGATCCACATTCTCAATTTTTCTTATTTATATTTTTGCTTAAACTATATTTGTTAAATCGTTGAGGAGTTTAAAATATTTAAAAAAAGTTTGAAACTTAAGAATAAATGTCAAGGTCTTCCAATTTTTTGTTGATCTTAGGTGGGTGGAGGGGTACATGAAATGAGAGTATTGAAACGTTGAAAATATGAATTCACTAAAAAACGTAGTATTTTAGTAAGGATTTTCCAGGAAGAAATGCTGTGATGATATATTGTGTTCTTTATGTAATTGTTCTGAAGAGTAATAAAAGCTTTTGATGAAAATTAATTTAAGAATTTATTTATGTATTTTGTTGAGAGGGTACAAGGTTGAGTCATGTGCCCACTCCACAATTCCATTGAAAGCTGCAGGCCTGAATCAAGCGTGATCTATATTCAGCTAGTTTGATCATAAATATGTTGTAATTTATAGAATATGTAAATTAAGTATCAAAGTTTGTTCACAAGGAATGAAACATGGCTTTTCCATTTTAAATTACAATCAATAAACTTATAGTCCAGGCCACGCATTAGACCGCACTACGTTCTCAAAATGGCAGCGAAAAGGGATTTTCTGTCGGAATAACCAACTTACGATACAATCATTCCGATCAACTCTCTCTCTCTCTCCCTCTCTCTCGCTCGCTTTTGCTTTGTTGTCCTTCACTTCTGGCGCGATTGAAGACTTTACAGAACATTGATATATGTCTCGTTTTTCGTTAGAATTAAACAGGATTTTCATCTAAAAACTAATATTAACTCTGTGAACAATTTAACTAAAGAAGAGTTATCATTATCAGCATGTGCTATCGTGAGAAATGTTAAAGTATATAGTAAAGATGTATACATCTTCAGTCTATGGTTAAAGTACGCCAAGAGCAAATTAAAAACATAAAATTAAAATTATGTGTGGTCTTGTGCTAAAAGTTATCTGCTGACGTGTAAATAATGCTTTTGAGATGGTAGTGTTATCTATAGGTCTGTTAAATCGCCCAAAATTTCCCGACCATCTTCCGATTCGACTGAAACTTTTTAAATCGTTTTAGAATGATGAACAACACTGAATATGGTCTTTTTGGCGTTAAAGTTTACTTTTGAAAATTTTGAAATGTGATATTTGCATCAGTTTCAGAGGGCATTATCTAAAAACTGGTGAAGCATCTTCAAATTTGATTTTGCTTTGCAACTTGCTTTATATTTCTAATGCGTACATTATACTCTAAAGGTTTGATATGATAAAAGTAATTATAAGGGCATTAATAAGGCCATATTAAGGGCAAAGTAAATAATTACTAATTTTGTTCAAAATTCATTTTCTCAAACACTCCATCTCGGATTTTCCTTTTTTTGTCGTCGAATTTAAGCGGAGACACTGAAGTTTATAGTAGTTAAAGAATCTTGATGCTAAATTGGAATTTACCAAAGTTATTACCATTTAAAGTTACATATTATTTTGCTTTTTATGGACTGAGAAGAACTATACATTGCCACCCTCAAATCTTCTTAACGGTTCACAACATCGAAAAGCAGTTTTCGCTCATCAGTGCGGAATCATGGGGCAAGTAATGCGCTTTAGGGATATTGTTTGTAATATTTTTAGTTTTGTGCGGTTGTAGTAGCCGACTTTTTAGAGAACTATGCATTTATAATTCGATGCAGTGTACAGAAAGTACATTGGAACAATACCCAAGCTATATATGCTATTTGCGGCCAAGCGAAGCAGCCATTATTTCAATCAATTTTTCATAATATCAGACGATTTAAATCATAGCAAGGCAGCGTGTATTATTTCCAAATATAGCTAATTATTCTTGAAAACTAGCAGCAGCAGCATTTCATTCGTTACTAATAGTATGTCTAATTGTATACTCGTGTGTCTAATTGTATGTGCCCGGTTGACTTCATTGTATTTTGAATATGTGTGACTAACTCTGCGCTTTGTATTGTGATCAAAAAAGGAAATAAGCAGAATGATCCTCTTGCAGGAGCTGAAACCACCAATGAGAATGTTTGTAGATCTTTTGTATTATGAATTTGTTTGAATCTTTGTGTTGTGATCAAAAAAGGAAATTGCAGAATGATCTTTTGTATTTGAATATGTGTAACTCTCCGCTTTGTATTTTGAATATGTGTAACTATCCGCTTTGTATTGTGATCAAAAAAAAGGAAATTGCAGAATGATCCTCTTGCAAGAGCTGAAACCACCAATGAGAGTGTTTCTGGATCTTTTGTATTTTGAATGTGTGTGACCCTCTCCCCTTTGTATTGTGTTAAAAAAAGGAAATTGCAGAATGATCCTCTTGCAGGAGCTGAAACCACCAATGAGAATGTTTCTGGATCTTTTGTATTTTGAATATGTGTGACCCTCTCCGCTTTGTATTGTGTTGAAAAAAGGAAATTGCAGAATGATCCTCTTGCAGGAGCTGAAACCGCCAATGAGAGTGTTTCTGGATCTTTTGTATTTTGAATATGTGTGACCCTCTCCGCTTTGTATTGTGTTGAAAAAGGAAATTGCAGAATGATCCTCTTGCAGGAGCTGAAACCGCCAATGAGTTTCTGGATCTTTTGTATTTTGAATATGTGTGACCCTCTCCGCTTTGTATTGTGTTGAAAAAAGGAAATTGCAGAATGATCCTCTTGCAGGAGCTGAAACCACCAATGAGAATGTTTCTGGACCTTTTGTATTTTGAATATGTGTGACTAACTCTGCACTTTGTATTGTGTTAAAAAAAGGAAATAAACAGAATGATCCTCTTGCAGGAGCTGAAACCACCAATGAGAGTGTTTCTGGAACCTGAGGATGCCTCCATTGGTGATGTGAAGCAAGAAGAAGAGGTAAGAACAACACCCTGTAACCCCAATTTCATTTTGAACTGTGCAAGACACGTTTTGTTTTCTGAAAGTGGTTTAAAAGGGGTTGGTACAATAACAAATGTATTAGTGTCAGAAAGGAATACAGAATTTATTACCTTTAATGTAAAACTAGATTAGTTTCACAACAATTGCTGAGTTTGTTTAAAAAAATACTGTTATTACACAAAATCAGCTGGCAGAGGTCGTTTCATTTTTAAGAAAATGTTATTAAGAAGAAGATATCGATTGTCTTGACATTGAGATCAATGCAAAGTCGAAAACAAGTGACTATTTGGCATACGACCAAGTGAAATTAAACTGATGGTAATGCCGGCGATAAGGGTTGTGGCGGCGACAAATATAAGAGTGGCGAGGCTTTGTGGGTCCAGTTGAAATCAAACCACGTACGTTTTTTTGCTGATACGTATATCAAGTAATTTGCCTATACATTTATAAATTAGTTCGTGTGGAGTCGAAGGGTACATTGCTTCGATATCCAGGGACCCACAAAACATGGGTTCTGGCAACGCCAAGGGTTTTCCCAAAATTGCAAAGTATTTTTTCATCTTGTCAATACATACAATATTTAAGAGGGATATTTTCTTAAAAAAATATGATCTTCCAAAATAGATCTTACATATGAGCATGTACAATTTTTTCAAAAGGAGTGGTTTTCGCGCGGTTTTATGTGAAATGAAGACAATTTGGAAACGATATATTCGTAAAACATCCCCAAATTTTTCGTATATTTTTTTTCTTCGGATTGTGCAAAGTACGTACACTTGTCAAAAACCGTGGTTTAATTTTCGTTGAACTCTGTGAATTTTCAAAAATTGCCAAAGTTCTATTTAAAAGCGAGAAAATGCATGTTGTTGAAACACGACTATATATTCTCCGTTCGCCCTAAGAAAAAGCTGATGTAAACAAACCCGAGGTATTCATCCGCCTTGCTCCGATTCTCTATCGTCGATTCCGCTCGCACTACTTTCGACCACGTGCGCTCGGTATAGTCAGTGATCGCTCGAAAAGAGAACTCGACATCTGCAGAGCAGTAGGGGAATATTAACATTTCTAATAGCTCCGAGAACGCATCTTACACACTAACAGAAACTACTTGATAGTAAAACTAATCAAATCACTCTTAACTATCAGTTTGCAAAGTTAAATTAAAAAAAAATTACGAGAAGGAAGGAGGGAGCGAATGTCAATATCTAAATTATATTTTGACTGTATTAACTAATATTCACTCTTTAATATCATGCAAACAATTTACTACGATTGTTTTACTTCACGAAGAGGTTCAAGTCCTTCCATGTCTGAAGCAGATGATATTCCGGTAAATTCTGCAGTCAGTTCAGCGATTTTCATAGTACGAAAGTCCGGATTTTATGCAAAAATATATTTAAAACGTTTAATACCACACGCTTTTCACCACTCCGTAATAGTTTTCAGCTGTGGTGTTTTACTACGGAATGACCTGGACCGCACTCCGACGTCTTTAAGGGAACGTTCCGAACTGCTTGACAAAAATCTCTAAACTGATCTGCTTCGCTTCGCCCGCCTCCCATCGTGCGTGACCGAACCTGCGTCTGTCATCAGTTCTTAAGAAATCAACAGCTCCGGTTACTACCGCACGTGCGTGGGGTGAGTTCGCCTCTCGTCTCTAACGGATACATTTTTTCGCTAGAGGTGATACCGAGCAGGCGCTGGACACATGTCACCGACTTCAATAACTCCTCTTCCGGAAAGGCTGGCCTGGGAACAATTGTCTCCTTATTTTGGAATCTGAGTTATAGATTGTAAGTTTCATCTGGAATTTTAACTTCATGAGAGAAATGAGCCACTACATCGAAAACTATTTCTTACGCCCAAGAACACGCCTGAGGCGGTATCGTGTCAACTAACCAATGGCAAGCATCTCAAAGCACGTGCTATTGTTTATATCCACTTTTTTCTTAGGGCGAACGGAGAATAGTTGGTTTGAATTTGCCTTTTCCTCTTTAAATACTAATTTACATGTGGCCATTTGAAAATATAGAAAAAGTAACGTTACCCTGTGTGCTTTGACAGCCATTGAACACCTAGTTGATGGCTGTATTAATAGCTCATTTACAGAAGTTCTGCTGGAACTGAATAAGAGGCAATGAACAAGTGGCGCCATGTTGCATTTTACTCATTGTGTTTCGTTTTCTGCCACAGGACCCGTTGACCTTGAGCACTGGAAGTTTCCTCGCTAAAAGCGAGCCATCAGCGGGTGAGTAATTTAAAAAGCGAGAGATCTTAAGCGCCAATGTCGCTGTTGAGTGTACCTCTTCAATATATTTCTATTTAATTTAATATTGATGGAAACTCCGTGTTGGGTCTCACAAAGGTTGCTTAAAGGCAAGGGAATAGACACGCGGATGGAACGAACAGACAGACCAATGGACTGGCAGAGTGTCGGGCGAGGACACGGAGAGTGGCGGAGCTTCGGCTGCTGTACCCCCCCCCCCCGAAGAAAAGATTAAATATAAAAATATCTCTTACAGAATACTTTATACATTATTTAATAAAATACAAGTACATTTGCACATGACATTACGTTAAAAAACTATATCATTCAAAATAATTGAAATAATTTTTTAAATAATCTGAAACAAAGAATAACGAATTAAAAAATGCATATTTTTATAAAAGCTCTTTTCCAGATTTAAGGACGGCAAACGTACGTACAATTTCATCAAAATGTATGCTACAATCTACACAAAATGTATAAAATGTTCTAATTTGTGTCATCTCTCAAATCATGGTGACACCCGGCTCGAACCGCCCCCCCTTACCCTCCCTAACTACGCCACTGGACACGGGTAGATACTGTGTAAACATCCCTACATAGTAGTTGAGTAAACTTGCCTAGCGTGTGTGTAGTTTCGTCTCTCACGGCTTGGCCACTTCCCGTGCACTAATCGAGACCTTGAGTGCCATTCGATGCGTCTCAGTCTCCTGATGGGGAACTGGTAATTTGTTTTCCGATCCGGCCATAAGATTCCAAGAAATTGCCAAAAAAATTGCGAACTTTGTATGACGCGAATTAAACCAACGCCATGCAAATAGATCGGTGCAGGTGGCGTTGATTAAACCCCATTATTCCGTGGTTATTTTCAGTCCACTACACCACAATTTCTTCCGAGTCGATGGCAACATTAATTTTTTGACAAACGAGCAAAAAATATGATTTTGCGTCAAAATTTTCCGAACTAATTGAGAATGATCTTATATTAGCATTAGAGGACAACGCAGAACAACAGCTTACAGGTGATCATTTGTGTTTGTATTAGAAAACAAAACGTATAAACTAAATAATGCTGTCGCATCATTCATATACATGGAATAATTTTTTCATATCGATTATAATTTTGAAATTGTAATGTGACTAGTTCATTTCCGTTTTTAGTTATTATACAAGGCCATTGAGTGTGGGAATTTTGAACGGGAGTGTAACGACAACTGCGATTCATTGGTAAGTCCAATGTCAAATACTCCAAGAACATATTTGAACAAAGCTTCCCATGAAAGAAAGTTTCAGCGCATGAATATACTTTTTAAAAGCAGGTTACAGCATCTGTGACGCCACATTCAACCAGTAACGTGTATTAATACGTTAATTGTTACGTATATTGTCTGCCAAGAGTTGGCAGGATGAAAAGAAGCAAGGGAGCTTAACCCTCAGTTGGCGTGGTGAAAATTCTAGGACATAAGTGGAGTTGTGGGGTCGAGAATGATACCACCTAATACCGATGAAACTAAACACTTTATTAGTTGTATATGTTTGAAATTATATGAATAACGAATAATATGGATAATAATGAAAAACTGGGCCAGAAATTCTAGGAAAATATTTAATAAAAATTCAAAAAATAATTAAAAGAAAAATTACTGCTAAGAATAATATATTGAGTTATTTAATAATGGAATGAACAATACTCAATGACAACACTTGATAATACTGATCAAACTCACACATCACATAAGAATAATTATATTTTGTTACAATTTGATCATTTGGTTATTATAATTAATTTAATTAAAGTTTCTGGTCACTATATTCTTTAACATAACGGATCGACATGCCTGGCGAACAATTTTATGGCAAAACAAATTACTCCCCTATGTGACGTAGTCTGTGAGTCAACGACGACAAAAGTGAAAGCTATACAGAAGGGATTAAAGAGAAAAGGGTTTTCAAAGAAACGCCATGGTTGTACAGTTTGATTGGTATTGAAAACGACTCCACTTAAGGTTTAAAATTATGTGTGAAAAGAAAGCGGAAGAATACTTGGTAGCTTGGTTTTTTGGTGGACCGACAGATTGGAATTTGTAGTGTAGAAAAGTATGTATTGCTAGGGAAAATTCAAATAGTTCCGTGTTGGAATTGTTGCAGAAACGTGGGAAAGAGAAGGACTGTGCTTTCTTCACAGCTTACAGTGGCGAACCAGCTTGGAAGGATATTCAGAATCGACTCTCAAAGTCATTATACACTAGTCATCACAATTGCAAAATTATGGAGAGAAGGTTATACTTGCCCCATCCGGTATTTTCGCACTTTACTTGGCTTTCTCTAATGTAAAAAAAAACTTTTCTAATATTTTTATGACTATATAGGAAAGCGAAACACCAACTCTCTTACATCAAACGTTTTTAAAGAAGTATGAATTGTTCCCTGAACACCTCTATAATACTGAATAAACCTTACACAGCATTGAAGGCTTTCACGGCCGGAGTCAATATTCTCGATGTCTTCCGGGCTGATGGGTCGTGGTCCAATTGGCTTGGAACTGCCAAATGTTTCGCCCACGACTGCGGTGGGCATCTTCAGTGGCGAGGTCTCGGGCGAAGTGTCCGGGACAGCGGCTTACTGGCGACTGACGCCGTGTTGGTCTCGGCCGCGGGTGACGGTAGCGGAGGGGGCGGTTTCGCGGGCTGGCTTGCGATTGGGCATCGACCGAGATGGGAGTGGGGCTGGGAATTTTGTTATTGTAAGGTTTTGTCTCGGTGTTATGGAGTACGGGATGCCAGACGGAACTAATTTTGATGCCTTCTTCTTTCCTGTTGAAATTGTTCTGATGTTTGAAAATTTATATGGCTTCCCGTTGTAAGCGAGCGTGGTAGTGGTTTGTAGTGGATAAAATCTCGGTGTTATGGAATAGATGTCATGTTCTTTTCCCGAAAGAGCATGTTCAGCCACCGCGGATCTTTCGGCGTAGCCGAAGCGGCAGTTTCGTTTATGTTCTGCAAGGCGAGTGTTGACGGAGCGTTGTGTTGTGCCTATGTACACGGAACCACAGGAACAGGGAATTCTGTAAACACCTGCTGACATTAATGGGTTTCTCCGGTCCTTCGCTGAACGAAACATGTTGCGGAGCTGTGTGGTAGGCGTGAAAATTGTCTTGATTTTGTGTTGCTTCAGGATCTTGCTGATGCGGTCAGTGACGTTTTTGAGATATGGCAGTGAAATGGTGTTGGTTTCCTCTTCCTCGGAACGGCTGCGTGCGCTCTTGTTAGGGTGTAGTGCTCTCTTTACTTCTTGGGATGAGTAACCGTTGGCTCGAAGAACATTTTCCAGATGACCGAGTTCTTGGTGCACGTTGCTTTCTTCGCATATGCGTCTGGCGCGGTGGACAAGTGTCTTCATCATTGCCCTCTTCTGGCTTGGGTGGTGGTTCGACATTTTATTCAGATATCGGTCCGTGTGGGTGACCTTCCGGAAAACTTTATGGCCCAGGGATCCGTCTTCCTTCTTGTTGACAAGTACATCAAGAAAAGGTAGTTGTCCATTTTGTTCTCTTTCAACAGTAAATTGAATAGGGAGTGAATGCTATTCAGATGTTCTTGAAACTCCTCTAATGTTTCTTCCCCGTGACTCCAAATGATGGTGTCATCTACGTAGCGCAACCAACACTTGGGTCTGCGCGGCGCGGTGTTTAGCGCTATAGCCTCGAAGTTTTCCATGTATAGGTTGGCCACAATCGGACTCAGCGGGTTTCCCATGGCTACCCCATGGCTTCCCATGGCTTCCCATGGCTATTCCCTGGCTGTTCGTAGAACTCCGCATTCCATACAAAATAGGTCGTAGTGAGCACATGGTGGAAAAGTCCCGTGATGTCATCTAGGAAAAGATTTCGCAGCAACGCCAATGTTTCAGAGACTGGGACCATGGTGAAAAGCGATACTACATCAAAGCTGACGTGTAGATCGCCTGGTTGTATTGTCAGAGTCGTCAGTTTTTCCACAAAATGCGCCGAATCCTTGATGAAAGTCTCGGTCCTGCCTATGTGCGGTCGAAGCAAAGAGCAAAGGTACTTCGATAATGAGTACGTAGGGGAGCCAATTGCGCTGACAATGGGCCGAAACGGAACTTCCTGCTTATGAATTTTCGGTAACCCATAGAGTCTGGGCGCTATTGCTTCAGATTTCTTGATTATGCGTTGTTCTTCTTCCGGAATAGAAGATTCTTTAAGTAGCTGGTTGGTGCGGCGGAGTATGCGTGACGTGGGGTCACGTGGCAGCCGGCGATAGACGTTCGGGTCCGTAGCAGCAATATCACGCCGGTTCTGATGTATCCGTTCCCGTAGGAGAGCCTTTTCCGTTCGGTCGTAGATGCGGTGCGACGCCCGCGTGGAAAAAAACGCGGACAACGAACTACGGACAAGGACCTCTACGGACTGCATCTACAGATCAGTAACATGCTCCGAATGGACGACTGGAATAACGTTGACCGCATTACCTACAACACAATGATATCAAAGAAGAAACAGATTTCTGAGAAACAGATACATAAATACAATCGGCTTACACAAACCAGTACAGTCGCAACCAGCTACCTAAGAAGCAGATCTAGGGACTGTCGGTTCCTCCTACAATACTTCGTCAACCAGTGACAATCTTTCACTGACAATTTCTCCAGCTATTATTATACATTGATTACTAAGTACGCTCTTTAAAAACTACCTTTATTTTTGAAGTAACATTATTTCAATAATAATAATAATAATAATAATAATAACAATAACAACACATTTGTCCCGCTTATTTGAAATTAATAATTTATAATAGACATCGGATGTTTAGCGAAATGCCTGGTTTTTTCTAGCGAACTTATTTAAAGGCTGATAATATATGTGCACGAATCATGACAAATGGTGACATGACGAAATTTTATAATGCTTATTTTGCTTATTTTAGCATAAATGGCTTTTTTGCATAAATGCCTTATTTGCATTAATTCCTTTTCTGTAGAATTATTGCACGTTTTTACCTTTTATGTATAATTTTTATATACAACATTAAGATATCAGAAAATCGGCCTTGATCCAACCTGATCATTCATTACGAAGCCTTCAATTCCCGTATTTGTATTTTGAAATACGAGAGAATTTCTGAAAGTATACCAACATATTTTTCTCCATTTCCCCATTTCATAAATACTAGCCATGTTCTGAAAAAATGGTCGATTGACATTACACCGAGGGCACCTTTTGAGTGGATAAATGTAGATTGCCAGAAGGTTTCAGTGTTGCTAATTTTGGACTTCTAAAATATATGCCAGACACATCAGTAGGTGTTCAGAAATCCTTCTCTATATTCAAAGTGAATTTGTCTCCCTATCGTTGCAGATTTGAAATTGCGATCCTGAAAAGTTTGATTCCTGATTTGAAAAGTTATTGGTCATACATTGCAATGGAAACTATTAAGAATAAAATGTGGAAGTGTTGTAAATATGTATGGAGTTTTACAAATAATTTTTAGTTTTATTGTGAATGTAATTTATGACAGTGCCTTTTTCTCCTTATTCTTGACATTTTTCAGTGCTTTTTTAGGCGCCTAAAAGGATTTTTTTAGTGCCTAAACATCCGATATCTATTTATTAATACATATTTAAAACGGCAAGTATAAAAGTTGTATATTTCGGGAGCATATTTGTTGTGAAACTAAAACGAGCAGTTTGTAATTAAATCTACCAGAATGTATGTTTAACATGGCAAGCTTATTTCACTTTTAAGCAATTTACGAAGGAGTCACTGTCATACAATACAATTCTATTTGACGCCGAACAAGCAGGCGCGTGACTTTCTCTTTGAAGCCGTGTCCACGACGTTCACCTGCTCTCCCCCTATAGGTGGTATTAGGGGAGAGAGGTTTGAGCATTCTTCCCGGCAGTTGATCTGCTTGAAACCGCCGTCCACTATCCGAACCGCCCAGATATAGTTGCTTGTGCAATTCGCCCTGCGTGCTGTGGGTTGCATTTTAAACGGATCACCCTGTATTTGTCGGTGAATCTGAGAGGTTGCAGGAGTCATTTTCCAATATGACAGGTTTCGTGCTAACGGTGTATTTCCTTCCACAGGAGGAGAATGTGACTCTGTGGGTGACTTCTGGGACTCGGAGACTCAAATTCCTGATGGCGTCAGCCGCGCACCCTCGAGCAGCGATGGCAACTCCACAACTCTCGCGGGAGCAGGAAGCGAGAAGAACCACTCGGGAAGCGACTCGCGGTTCCCGAAGACGAACTCCGCAACTCTGGAGGACGAACAGTCCGTGTGTGGCACGAGCTACTCAGAAACGAGTGAAGTTGGGGTTGAGCAGAAAGAGGAAAGCGGTAGTGAACATAAAAGTTTCAAGAGGAGGCAGATACAGACACAAAACGCTCATAGCTCTTATAAATGTGCTCACTGCCAAAAGAACTTTACTTGTAAAAGTAAATTAGTTCAGCACATGCGCATACACAGCGCTAAATGCCCTCATAAATGTTCCGTCTGCGAAAAGAGTTTTACACAGAGCGGTGATTTAGTTAGGCACATGCGGATCCACAGCGGTGAACGCCCTCATAAATGTTCTGTTTGCCAAAAGAGTTTCACACAAAGTGGCCATTTAAGTAAACACATCCTGAGCCACAGTGGTGAAGGCCCTCATAAATGTCCCGTCTGTCAAAAGAGATTCGCACAGAGCAGTAATTTAGTTAGGCACATGCGGATCCACAGCGGTGAACGCCCTCACAAATGTTCTGTTTGCCAAAAGAGTTTCACAGATAGCGGTCATTTAGTTAGGCACATGCGGATCCACAGCGGTGAACGCTCTCATAAATGTTCTGTTTGCCAAAAGAGTTTCACACAAAGTGGCCATTTAAATAAACACATGCTGAGCCACAGCGGTGAAAGCCCTCATAAATGTTCCGTATGTCAAAAGAGTTTCCAACAGAGGACTCATTTGGCTAAGCACATGCAAATCCACAGCCGTGAAGGCCCCATAATTGTTCTGTCTGCCAAAAGAGTTTCACAGTAAGCGGTAGATTAGTTAGACACATGCGTATCCACAGCAGTGAACGCTCTCATACATGTTCCGTCTGCAAAAAGAGTTTCACACAAAGTGGCAATTTAAATAAACACATGCTGATCCACAGCGGTGAAAACCCTCATAAATGTTCCGTCTGTCAAAGAGTTTCACAGTAAGAGGCAGTTTAGTTAGACACATGCGGATCCACAGCAATGAACGCTCTTATGAATGCTCAGTCTGCCAGGTGATGTTTAACCGGAAAGATCGTTTAGTTCTTCACATGCGCATCCACAGCGGCGAACGCCCTCATAATGTTCCATCTGTCAAAAGAGTTTCACACTGAGTAGTAGTTTAATGAATCACATGCCTATCCACAGCGTTGAACGCCCTTATGAATGCTCGGTCTGCCAGAAGATGTTCAAGCGGAAATATGTTTTAGTTCTTCACATGCGCATCCATAGCGGCGAACGCCCTCATAAATGTTCCGTGTGTCAAAAGAATTTTAGAAGGAGAAATCACTTAGTTATACATATGCGCATCCACAGCGGTGAACGCCCTTATAAATGTTACGTATGTCAAAAGAGTTTCAAACAGAAGACTCATTTGGTTGAACACATGCAAATTCACGGCGGTGAACGTTCTCATAAATGTCTGCCAAAAGAATTTCAGACAAAGCGGTCATTTAGTTAATCACATGTGTATCCACTGTGAAGAACGCCATTTTGAACGTGCCGTGTGCCAATGACATTTACAGTGCGCGGTAAATTAGTGAGGCACATGATCCACAGCAGTCAACGCCCGAATAAATGTTCCGTGTGCCAAAAGTGTTTCACACAGCGGTAATTTACTTAGGCACATGCGGATCCACAGTGGCGAAAGTGATCAACACTAGAACGCCTGGCTTTCGTATACCCCTAGAACGCCAAGCGGAGTCGCTTCGACTCCGAACCTTCAACGATACTTCTTAAAAGGAAATATTGCAAAAATATTTATCAACGTATGTGTAACAATATTAAACATAATTGTTTAGTACATGATGGAAGTATTACGCCACAACGTTAGTATATTTTAAACAATTCTTACCAATTCTATTCCGCAAATCGTAGGTTTAAGAAACATCTTGGACGGAATGAGAAAATAAACGGACAAAATAATATGTTGAAAAGTAAACTTTTATCTATTAATTACATTGTGCAACAATAACAATAAAAATGTTATAAACTTTTAATTTTCCGTAATATGAGTTTCACATGTGTCAGAAACATTGATTTCCGTTGCATTGCACTTCTGGCGTTATGTCAATTTTTTTATATTAATTATATGATTTAATAATATTTATTATAGAAAACGTGTGTTAGAAATTTGTGTTTGTTTCACACCGATAGAAACTTGATGTCTGTTTCATGATGGAGTTTTCAGAGAAATTTAATCACATGCTCTAAATGGCACTTCGTTCTTCGGGTTGTATTTACTTTCTACATTACTGACTACTATGCATACAGTACAAAATAGTCCAGTTATATGATTCAAACTTTTAATGCCTTTTACAGGCCACAGTTTTCAAACATATTTCGTAGAATATTATTCAGGCGTTTGATCAACACCTGCCATGCATTCTAATGCGTAGTTCACGGCTACATTTTTACTTTCCCGTATACGTACGTATACACGGAGTGATATACGTAGTATAGGGAAAGTTATGTAATGCTGCGCGAAAAAATGGCCAATTTTCGGCGGAAAAAAATTAATTGCCGGGCCGTGAAAACGAATAAGTGGATAAAACCAGTTGCTAAATTAAGAAAAAAAATCCCCTAACACGTGGTGTGGTCAAAATCCATGATTTGTTGCTTCTTTATACTTAAAAATCGATTGACGGCATTCCGTCCGTCTGTCCGTCTGTGGTCAACGCTAGCGCCTAAACCGTTCGTCGATTTTCTTCAAAATTGATATTCCCCAGTCGATCTGATTCTAGTCGAAGCTTTGTGATTTTGAAAAAGATTCTTTAAAATTTGGGGGTACTTTATAATACACTTTTTAACATGGCATAGGTCCGATTTTCACGTACAGCTCTGAATTTTCGAAAATTGTGAAAGTTTGAATTTTTTTCGGCGTCTTTCTCCAACTACAAAATTGAAGATAGAGATTTTTTCTTCAAATAAAATTTGTTCTGCATATTGAGTTCTTTAATAAAGGTCATGTAAATGTTTTTCACAATTTTGGTAGTTTGCGTGCAATATGTGCAATTTTAAAAAATTACAAAAACAAGATTTTCTCAAAAACGGCTCCAAATTTTTTCTTTAAACTTTTGGTAGGGATAGTGGTAAATGTACTCTATCAATGACATAAAAGCCATTTTGGTCTATCGGTTGGTTTTTTCAAAAATTACAAAAATGTAAATTTTTTACTTGTCTCTCACGTCGTTAATATTTACATTATCGGCGATTTTTTCACATTATTATATTTACGAGTATATATGCTTTAAATAATGTCAAGTAAAGTTTCTCGAAAACACTACCGTTTTCTGTGAAAAGTAGCTCAAATTTCGGCATTTTCAGAAATGCTCAAACGCCATTTTCTCGTATATGGCTGCAATTTTTTCTTGAAACTTTTGTAACGGATAGTGCTAATTACACTCTTTAGTATAGCGTGAAGTTTATTTTGAGTTTTTTTTTGTTTTTTTCAAAAATTATATAAATGTAAATTTTTTGAAAGATCTCTCACATCTTTAATATGCACATTATCCGCAATTTGTAAAGATGATTATATTTGTGAGTGTAAGTGCTTCAAATAACTTCAAATAAAGTATTTTGAAAACTCAAAAATTTTCTGTGAAAATGAGCTTCAAAGCATGAGTGATTCTGTGAAAATGAGCAGAAAAGCCTGTACTTTATAATACAGCATAAGCCATGTATGACAAGTCTGAACACATACATAATTATACAATGTACAATGTAGATATTTCTAAATATTAAATACAATACAGAACTTAAATTCGACTTACGTACAAAATACATTACAATACAATGTTAATTAATTTTATATATGGTAGTGTAAGAAGATTAAAATTGAAAACAATACTAATAGAAAAGAAAGAAAAAAGTAGTCGTTTTCATATGTAATTGATACTGGGCTGGGTCCATCCCTTACATCCAACAATCAGTATGGGGTTTCAAAACATGCAACAGCGATTGTAAAAATTATTCGCCTGTATTGTAGATACGTGTTTATGATGTATATATTCGTTTACACTGTGATTGATTCGTGTTTCCGGGCGCGTCAACTCAGATCATTAGTCCCGTATGTGTAGTGCGTGTTTTCTCGGGAGGTGGCGATAATCTTTTCCCCGCTGGATGGCGAGATCTGGCGCCGACCTACCGTCGACAAGCGGGGTTTTCCCGACAACCAGGTATCTCCCACCAACGGGGATAGATAGGAAGGAAAGATAGCGCGTGGTCCGTGGCGCGCTTGTTAGGGTACTGCTTCGGCATTCGCCTGGTGTTGATCGGAGAAACCACGGGAAACTACCGATCAGAGCAGCGGGACGCTAGAATTCTCCTCCAGACAGCGACTGAATTCGACCTAGCTGACAAGCTAGTGTCGAAAACTCTGCCCTGCCCCCTGTCAGGACTCGAACCTATGACCTCCTGGTCAGAGGGACTGCATTGTCATCAGGTTGATACACTAAGCAATCTCTCCCGGTTTTATACTGTGAAATGTTTGGTTTAACAGGAAAGGATTCAGTTTATTTTTGAATATGTGTACTGAGATTAGGATCACTAAAGATTAAATTCACCAGAGAGTTTGTTATATAGTGTAATACGTTATTTAAGGGAACTTTTTACTTTCCCGTATACGTACGTATACACGGAGTGATATACGTAGTATAGGGAAAGTTATGTAATGCTGCGCGAAAAAATGGCCAATTTTCGGCGGAAAAAAATTAATTGCCGGGCCGTGAAAACGAATAAGTGGATAAAACCAGTTGCTAAATTAAGAAAAAAATCCCCTAACACGTGGTGTAGCCAGAAACCCTGTTTTCTAGGTCCTTGATACCGAAAACCCAATTGAAAGGAAAACGTCCGTCTGTCTGTGAACACTGCTAGCGCCTAAACCATACGTACGATTTCTTCCAAAATGGATATTCCCCGGTCGATCTGATTCTAGTCGAAGCTTTGAGATTTTGAAAAAGATTCTTCAAAATTTGGGGGTACTTTATATGAAGCCCCCGGGGATTTTCAAAATTTTCTCAAAAACGGCTCCAAATTTTTTCTTTAAATTTCTTGTATGAATAGAGTAAAATACACTTATTAACATGGCATAGGTCCGATTTTCACGGATAACTCTGAATTTTCGAAAATTGTGAAAGTTTGAATTTTTTCGGCGTCTTTCTCCAACTACAAAATTGAAGATATTTTTTCTTCAAATAAAATTTGTTCTGCATATTGAGTTCTTTCATAAAGGTCATGTAAATGTTTTTCAAAATTTTAGTAGTTTTCGTGCAATATTGCGTGCAATATGTGCAATTTTAAAAATTACAAAAACAAGATTTTCTCAAAAACTCTATCAGATGACATAAAAGCCATATTGGTCTATCGGTTGTTTTTTTTACAAAAATGTAAATTTTTTTACTTGTCTCTCACGTCGTTAATATTTACATTATCGGCGATTTTTTCACATTATTATACGAGTATATGTGCTTTAAATAATGTCAAGTAAAGTTTCTCGAAAACACAACCGTTTTCTGTGAAAAGTAGCTCAAATTTCGGCATTTTCAGAAATGCTCAAACGCCATTTTCTCATATATGGCTGCAAATTTTTTCTTGAAACTTTTGTAACGGATAGTGCTAATTACACTCTTTAATATGACGTAAAGTTTATTTTGAGTTATTTTTTTGTTTTTTCAAAAATTATATAAATGTAAATTTTTTGAAAGATCTCTCACATCTTTAATATGCACATTACCGCAATTTGTAAAGATTATTATATTTGTGAGTGTAAGTGCTTCAAATAACTTCAAATAAAGTATTTTGAAAACTCAAAAATTTTCTGTGAAAATGAGCTTCAAATTTCGCATTTTTAGTAGTGCTAAAACGCCATTTTCTCTTAAACGGCACATAATTTTTAAAAGAAAATTGCCATTTACAGCTAGGTTTTTGTGTTCTTTAATATTCTAAAATTAATATTTTCGTTCTACCAATAGGAAACCGAAAAATTAAGAAAATGACAAAAAAATGTACTTTTGGCGGTGATAGATGGTAGCTGGCAAGAAAGAGTATGTGGCAATTCCGAATAGCTAGCGAAACCCCCCAAAAATAGAAAACTAATACGGGAAAGTCTGTGCCATTCTGTAGCACCACTAGTCTCACTTTCAACCATGAAGTACGTGTCAAAGAATACAAAAAAAACTTTAACAATTTCACAAAACTCTTGCAGTGTTGCGAAACACAAAATTAAAGGCACACACTGACCAAGCGATGCTACCTGACTAACACAGCAAGCAAAAACCAAATGAATGTAACATTGAAAGGTTACGAGGCACACATGGCTGGGTTGTCGAACCACACCACTGTCACAGCACCACCGCTCCTACAAATCACACCGCTGTCTAGTAGAGGGTCTCAAATGCAGAAAGCGTGAAAAATGCCCTTCACCGCCGTGGATGCTTCATGCTCCCGGTCCACCATAGCTCCTTCCGCTTGGCCCACACTCCACCAGCTGTGTCGCCCGCTGTCCGCGCGTGTTCTGGCGCTGCCCCGGGTTCCCACCCCGGGCAGGGCGCAGAGGGGCGGGCAGCCGGCTAGCTGGCGGCGGGGGGCGGACGTAGGCGGGGGGAGAGATACCTGGCGCGACGGCGCGATGGTGTTGGTGGCGGCGGTGACGGTGGTGATGTAGTGACGTCACCGGTGTCGGCAGCGAGGGTAGCTGATTGCAACCTGGCAGGGCGGCGGAAGAACTGTCACATGCATCAAGGCGCGGGGAAACAATGATTAAATTAATGTCTTCATTCCATTTCATTGATTGATGGATTGATTGATTGATGATCGATTGATTTTTTTTAAGTGGGACGCGCGAATTTTGGAATTGGCGCAACCATGACACCCTGGTCTAGCATGGAACTCCCATAATTTAGCGGGAAGTACCCCAAAGAGTGCCCAGGTGGGCGGAAGTCGCAGGAACTTGTCCGCGCCGAGCAAAATGTGCTAACATTTATTGGGGCCGGGCGCATGGCGATGCTCGAGTTCGGCACCGTCCGTCTCCCACTCACTTCTTTCAGCAACAAGCACTGAGAAGTCCACCACAGTTCTGCATTATCTTGAGAGACTCCATTCCTACTATAAACACGTGAGGAGGGCATACAACAAACGAAAGCATAGGCGTTTGCCTAGCGTACATATTGTAATCACCTCGAACCATTACTGAGTACCTCGTAACAATTATCCTAATCTAGAAGTAACAAAATCACATAGAATTTGTAGCAGTGCTTAATCAAAAAATTATACACCAATTAATACAACAAGGAATTAAAAAAACGCTAAGTGGCAGGCCCACACAGTATGACCTATAAAATAATAATGGCACGCCTGTATACCAGGCGGCAAAGAGAGAGGAAAAATCAGCTGAGCATCTCTGGTCGACCGAGGGGGAAGGAGTAGAGATAAATATAATGGTTTGGGGCTTATTCATGGGAGGTTCTAGCCAGTGCACATAGTTTTTGTACTGGTCGCAATAACTTGCCCTGGCTAGTTCGTACTTCAACAGTACGCACAACCCCGGCTTGATCAGGGAACAATTTCTCCACTACACCTAATTTCCATTGAGAGGGCGGAGATTCCTCAATTAAAAGTACTAAATCATTTACACCTAATGGTGGTGACTCCCTTTTCCACTTCACCCTTTGTTGCAAGGTGTGAAGGTAGTTTCGAGACAAATATTTCCAAATTATTGCTAATTTGTTATTTAAATGGCGGAATTGTTGCGCAGGAGTTATCTGCACAAGAGGCGAGTCAGTATCTATAGGAAAAGTATTAAGCGCGTGCCCGTAGACTGATTCGGGGTCAAAATCAAATTCACATCCGTATCTGTAGACGTGACTTCAAGCGGTCTTGAGTTTAAACAAGCTTCTATTTTGGCTAAGAGGGTGTACAATGTAAGCAAGGGCACAACTTGTTGCCCTAAAGCGCGACGCAAATGGAATTTTAGACTTTTAACACAAGCCTCAGCCAACGAGTTTCGGTGCGGAGAGTAGGTGGGACAAAAGTGCCAGGAGGTACCCTGCACTGATAAAAATTTGGTGATAACCTCTGAATCCCGAGCGGAAAGAACAAAGCGATTAGCCTCGGCTAGGATACGACTAGCACTTTTGAATGTACTAGCGTTATCACTGTACATGTGCACAGGATAACCTCTTCTCGATCCAAAACGTTCAAAGGCCGCAATGAATTGGGAGGAGGATAGATTTTCGACGATTTCTAAATGCGAAGCTTTCGTGGAATGGCATATAAATACAGCAATCCAAGTCTTCTGAGATATTTTTGATCTCGTGAGAGACGGCCTTGTCAAAATTGGGCCACAATAATCTAAGGATGTGTGAGCCCATGGCCGAGAAGGATTTACGCGGCTAGGGGGCAATGAACCCATAATCTGGCCAAGAGGAATTGCGCGCCAACGCTTGCATGTCAGGCAAGCATTGATTACTTTCTTTGCTACCCGTCTTAGGGAGGGAATCCAATACTGCTGGCGCACACATCCCATCATCAATGCTAAGCCCGCAATGTAGAAATGCGAGGTGTATCATTTCTAAGAACAGGACGGTAAATTTGTGGTTAGGCGGAAGTATAATAGGATGCTTGTTTAACCTCTCCACCTGAGAATTCATTAAACGGCCACCCACCCGTAAAAGCCCATCAGGGCCTAGATAAGGATTCAAGCTAAGGAGCGATGACTTGGGAGGTAATCCCTTTTCTTTTGAAAGTGCCTTATATTCAAGGGGGTACATGTCTAGTTGAATAAGCCTTATAATAACCACTGTGGCTTCTCTCAATTCAAGCGGTGCCAACCAACCCCTTCTCCGCATCTGAGCCGAAGCAGGGTCAATGCGAGCAACAATTGCAGCCCGTATATTGTTAATGAATCTTAAGCATAGCGCCAACACCCTTATCAATTTGTGATATTTTGAATATCTGCTAAGCAGCACTTGAACAAATGAATTTTGCTTTTCACCTACATCTGACGAGGGCATACTTGTTTGGTATGCAGTGAACATACAACAGAGAGTATCTACCTTACCATTATCCGCTACCTCAGCATCGACAAACGGCTTGGCCCACATTGACACTGGCTGCTTCAGCCACGGCGGTCCTACAAACCAGAGGGTACTGTGTTGCAGTGCCTGGGGGGAGACACCACGGGTTAGCAGATCAGCGGGATTCTGTCTCGAGCTTACATGGCGCCAACAAGATAGTGGATAGGATGCCACTATCTTTGAAACTCTATGCGCAGTGAAAGCATCCAATTTATGATTGCTTTTCACCAACCAGTGCAAAACAATAGAACTATCTGAAAAAAGATACACTTGATTAATAGAACACACAATTTTCAATGCTCTTATTACCTTCTTGGTCAATTCTACCAATAACAATGCACTACACAACTCCAAGCGAGGAATAGTCGACCCTGCCAGGGGAGCAAGTCTTGATTTAGAGCACAACAAGTAGCTATGCGCAACGGATGCAGAATCATGATTAACTAAGTATAATGCAGCTCCGTACGCCTTATGAGAGGCATCACAGAATCCTACTAGACAAGAGGGAAGGTGACCCTGGGGTAACACCTTGCGTGGGAATATAATTGATGGCAGTAAAACAATTTAATTAACCAAGGACTGCCAACAACAAGTAAGATCAGAATCAAGAGGAGTATCCCAATCCAACTGTAAAGACCACAATTTTTGCAGAAAAAGCTTCAACTTTACCAAGAAAGGATTCACAAAACCTAATGGGTCATAAATAGAGGCTATTAAGTGCAACACAACCCTTTTTGTGATACACGGGAGGTTGAAAGTGTTTGGATCGGAGTGTTTGCTGTATGTAATGCAAAGTGTGTCTTTATCAGTGCTCCAAGTCAAACCCAATATTCTATGTGTGTTGTCTGAGGCCAGAGGCGTGGAAGTGTATTGTGTGTGAGTGGTGTTGAGAGTGGCCAGAAACGATGAAGAATTGCTATTAACCTTTCTCAAATTAAAATGAGCTCCCTTTAGCACTTTTACAATCCTTTGAAATAACGATGCTGCCTTCTCAGCACAATCACTCCCAAACAGTAAGTCATCTACATAAAATCCCTGCTTGATGGCTGAAGCCACCTCAGGATCAATTTCATTTTTTTCCTCAGCCAACTTGTTGAGACACCTTGTACTCAGAAATGCGGAGGGGGCCATACCATAAGTAACGGTTTGCAAAGTAAAAATTTTAATGGGGTCGTGAGGGTTCTCTCGCCACAAAATTCTCTGAAATTTAGTATCAGCATCATGCACCCGAACCATTCTATATATTTTCTCAATGTCTGCTGTGATGTGAAACAAACATTAAACAATCGAAATCTAAGCATGATGTCAATGAGCTCTGATTGCTCATTGAGTCATCGCAGAGTGTGGGCAATCGATCCCCCGCAATGACATTACCAAACTTAGTATCAAGAATAAAAAGCTTTGAACAATGGCTGCTCTTCTTAGTGTTAAGCACCTGAAAAAATAAAGAAGAGCTTAATAAAATATCTAATTTTTTAGGAATAAAGAATTGGTCATCAGCCAATTTTAGGTCAGCAGGCAGCTTCAGGGCAGCTAAATTAATGTTCCTCCGGGGGGTGGCTTTGGAAATAGCAGGGACCACTAAACATTCTATTGCCCTTTTCCACCTACAACACCGCGAGGAGATTAACACATGAACTCTAGCATTTGAACCAGAAGTAAGAGCATTAACAGAATGAATAGTAGCATTATGCCTAATTCTTTTGAGACGGAGGGCCTGTACCAGTGATTCAGTTATCAAGGAAACTTCACTACCAGAATCAAGTAATGCCCTGGCTGGCAGGGTTTGGCCCAATTCATTTGTTGCATTAACAATGGCTGTGGGAAGGAGAGAACCAATATTAAATGTCTGGCTAAGAACCAAGTGTGATAACGTGGAAACCTTAGTATCGTGTGGTTGTTTTGCAGTAATCTGGGTGGCAGATGCTAGTCCAGCAGAGGTGTTGGGAGCACTAGAACAATGAGGTGATGCCAAATTATGGACATTTTGTGTAGAAAATTTATGAAGCATTGAGTGGTGGTTCTTGCCACAAGTTTTACAACTTCGCTGTGAGCAATGATGAGAAGGACCCTTCCTTCGAAGACAGTTGTAGCAGAGTTGATGAGAAGAGACAAAATCCCATCTCTGCTGGACAGCCAGGGTACGAAAACGAGGGCAGGCGAAAAGTGGGTGCTCTCCAGAACTGCAGGCAATGCAGGCTTGAGCTGATGACCCCTCTTCCAGCTGAAACACCTGTTTGGCAGGTGAAGATTGTGTAGGGCGCTTAGATTTACTAACTGAAACAGAATTCACATCAGGATTAGCAAGAGGGGCAATGTCTAGGGCTCTTGCTCGGAGTGAAAGAAAATCTAAAACATTTTGCAATGGAACAATATCATTTTTTGCTTTAGCAAGGAAAAATGCTTCCCTTGTTTTGTTATCCAATTTACTGAGCACTAAAAATTGTACTATTATTTCAGCCATAGGGACTGTAGTGGGAACTGCTGACATAGATAGCCAGTGAGAAGTTACTACATTGTGCAATTCTCTTAAGGAGGAGGCATCACCAATTTTGAGGGAAGGAAAGGAGAAGAGAGCATGAATGTGCTCTTCTAAAATTTTTGATTTATCATCATAACGATCTCTTAATAAAGCCCAGGCCTGTTGAAAGGATCTGTCTGATACTGTGAGCACAGAAATCAACTTCAGAGGTTCGGCCTCGAGACTACTCATTAAATGCACCAACTTTTGCGAGTCCGGTATCTGTACCTGATTAATGACTAATTGAGTAAACAAATCACGAAAACGTTGCCAATTTCTATACCTTCCATCGAATTTTGGAATTTTAATGCTCGGTAGCGAGGCATGATGACACGCCGAGGCAACAGTAGGAGGCTTTTCAAAGGGCTCGTATTTTTCATTCAATAACTGTTTTACTGCCAAGTAAGCATTTTCACATTGCGAAAAATTTTGTTCATGAATCGTGCCAAAGAACTCTGTGGAGCTGATCGCATCCATTTTAAGAGCTTCGATATCCTTCCAAACCTCACATAACCTATCTCGCAAGCACGCGAGACTTGCTACCGTTGCTGGTTGCAAAGCCTTCAAATTACTTTCAAATTGTGAAATTTCCCAAATAGCGAGACTCCACCTTTGTGATAATCTTAATTCAACTGCACCTGGCTCCTTAGCCCGTACCTTTGACTGAGACATGGTTAAATAAGCTTGCTTACTAATGAAAAGAACTGAAATAATTCACAATAGCATTTAAAGGGTATCAAGTTTCATACGCGAAAAAACCATCTAAAAATTTAAGTACCGACATGTATTTGTTAATTGGAAGTCAACACCACTTTCATTCAAATGAGCTATGTAACTATCGTCAAAATGCATTTAACCTTACAAACTTGAGAACCTAAGATCAGGAACGTGAAATATGAGGTTAGGAAAGCTGCATAATATTTCCAGGAATTGGAAAGGCGTAACCAAGAACATGCTTTTAATTTGCACCATACAAACCGCATAAAACAAAGCGCACAAAACACAAGTAAATGTTAACAACAGCACTGCTAATGATTCTACTGTAATTTTTGTTTTTTTTATTAAGAAGGCACGCGCGCGCGCGCGTGGACCACGGCTGCATGGCACATCGTGGCACCTTCGCGCAGTCAGTGTTACCAACGAACGAACGAAATATTCGTTCCCGGGTTTCAAGGCACCATAAAATGTCAAAGAATACAAAAAAAACTTTAACAATTTCACAAAACTCTTGCAATGTTGCGAAACACAAAATTAAAGGCACACACTGACCAAGCGATGCTACCTGACTAACACAGCAAAGAAAAACCAAATGAATGTAACATTGAAAGGTTACGAGGCACACATGGCTGGGTTGTCGAACCACATCACTGTCACAGCACCACAGCTCCTACAAATCACACCGCTGTCTAGTAGAGGGTCTCAAATGCAGAAAGCGTGAAAAATGCCCTTCACCGCCGTGGATGCTTCATGCTCCCGGTCCACCATAGCTCCTTCCGCTTGGCCCACACTCCACCAGCTGTGTCGCCCGCTGTCCACCGTGTTCTGGCGCTGCCCCGGGTTCAGACCCCGGGCAGGGCGCAGGGGGGCGGGCAGCCGGCTAGCTGGCGGCGGGGGGCGGACGCAGGCGGGGGGAGAGATACGGGCGGCGACGGCGCGATGGTGTTGGTGGCGGCGATGACGGTGGCGATGTAGTGACGTCACCGGTGTCGGCGGCGAGGGTAGCTGATTGCAACCTGGCCGGGCGGCGGAAGAACTGTCACATGCTTCAAGGCGCGGGGAAACAATGATTCAATTAATGTTTTCATTCCATTTCATTGATTGATTGATTGATGATGATTTTTTTTAAGTGGGACGCGCGAACTTTGGAGTTGGCGCCCCCATAACACACTGGTGTAGCATGGAACTCCCATAATTTAGCGGGATTACCGCAAGGAGTGCCCAGGTGGGCGGAAGTCGCAGGAACTTGTCCGCACCGAGCGAAATGTGCCAGGAGCAGCCCTAACAAACGGGTCGGACCGCGCGCGATCTTTTCTTCCTCGTCGATGTCCTATCCTCAAGTCGTTACTTACACATACTTGAATTCAATCTACCACACTGGCGGAGACAATCAGAACTTAGAGATTCTTCCCGTTGTGGTGGTGCCCCTCTCGGTAGGAGATACCTGGTTGGGGATAAGCCGGTAGTCGACAGTAGGTTAACGCCGATCTCACCATCTAAGGAGAAGATCGCCGTCACATCCCGAGTAAAAACTACATTACACACTAACTACATTGACGGAACTAGTGACCTTAAACAGTTGATGCGCCCGGAATCAATAATCTAATCAATAAAAAAATAACTGGAAGTATACTAATTGTTTTAATGTTTAATTACTGGTACGTTGTTATGTGTGTATTTACAGAACTTACATGGTAAGCTTCATAAAAGCATTTTGTGGTCAGTAGGGCAGAGCTGGCAGTACTGAAAAGATACTTGTATTTAAATACGTATTTTCGATACTTTTTGTAATGTGTATTTTGT
>JAHLJT010002166.1:0-12033 GCA_031308135.1 Acheta domesticus
GATGCGCATGGTAAGATGCTAAAGGTCTGCATTCAATCTTGCATCTTCGCGATAAAAAGTAGTTATGGCATTTGCTCCTTCCTTGATATTGAAAAAGTGTTTCTTAAATAAGTTGCCCATACACCTATCCGTCCTCCCGCGTTTGAACAACACCAGCAGGGGCGAAGCTAGGCTGGTGCAACTGTTGCGAGGCACAGGGTCCCCGAAGCCAAGGACCCCGAATGAGGACACCCGCCGACATCCAATAAAGATGCAATGGCAATGGGGAGCCCTTTTGAACTCTCTGTTCCGGGATTCTCAAGTTTCCCCAAAGTAGATATTTTCCTATCTGGCCGAACTAGATGCGCGGTATATCTTAAACATGTTTTTTAAGTAATTTATGATATTTTATATAACACACCCGCAAGACTATATTTTGAAAATTTTCTCAAAAATGACGCCAGCTTCTCTCTCTAAATTTGGTCGGTCGAATTATATATTTCGTGGGCACACATCTCCAAGCATCGACTCGAGACGTCCTGGAGAACATGACCGACGTGGTTTGCAGTGTGTCGTTCCGACCAGTGCGGGGTGATGTGCGTACGTGTTGTTCGTTTTGTTTCTGCTGCTTCTATCGTCGTACATAAATAGTATGTCAGAAATTATATTATAATAGTACGCAGAAATTGTATTATAAATAGTACGCTGTTGAATTAGTGGAGAATTAATGTACTATTTACAAAGTAAGTGAGGTAACCAATAAGTCTGTTCATACAACTCGCCCGTTCGTCAATTTATTTTTTGCTTACCTCTAATTAAATTGTGCAAAAGGAACAATTTTTCTAATATTTTTACAATTTACATTACAGTACAATCGTTAGTATTTTAGAGTTATATTTGACTACCAGAATTTTATGAATTACCAAAGGAAAATTTAACCAGGAACCGTAACTGACTGATTGAGCTTTATTAATAGATTGTCACTTGATTGTTGTAGTAATTGTCACCAATAGGGAAAATTCTGTGACATGTTTGTAGAATAGTAATTTATTTTCTCAATACGAACGTATTATTACATACATGGTACAGAGAAAGGTAGTAATTCTGCAAAATATCCATGTCGAGGATTCGACCGTCCGACCGTCAAACAGTCTGTCGGTCTGCTTGTGAACAAAACTAGTGCCTAAACTGTAGTTAGGATTTTCCTCAACATGGAAATACCCCAGTAGTTCTGACCAAACTCTATGCCCTGCAAATTTAATACAGATACTTTAATATTTGGAATAAATTACATCAAGCTTCCAAGAGGTTTTCAAAATTTTCTTCAAAAAATGGCTGTAGATAAGGCGTGCATTTATTGGATTTCGTGAATGATGTAAATAAGTCAATGTACACAAACTTGTAAAGAGAGTGATCCACAACATGCAAGTTATTTTGGGCTATTAAATCAAAAAAGTATATTCTATACAGGCTGTAAATGAGATAATAAAATATCTGATATCTTGGTATGGCATAAATAAGGCAATGGAATTCTGGAACACGATTTTCCTTTATTGGCGAATAACGTTTTCAGCGGTGCTGCGACCCTTCAGTGCCTTACGTGGTTCGCGGCAGCAGTTATTAATGTTCTGTGCAATTAGCCAAATCGTGGGCGGAGTGTATCAGGCTTGTTTGCTTAAAACGATTTAATTTGTGTTCAAGACTTTGGAATGTGGAAATGTAAACGAATTGGCCTTGTTTGTGGTAAATAGAGGCTCAGTGGAATGCTCTCTATGGTTACTATTTTACAACATTTCTGCAAATCCTGACCCAATTTGATGCAAGTACGTGCGCAATGCTGGCAGGGCGAGAAAGGATGCGAGGCGGCCGGGGGACCGGAGCAGGTGCAGGGCTTGCTGGCCACCGTCCTGCAGGTTGCGCGCTGCCCGGAAGCTGCTAGGCTGCGCGCACTCCTTCTCTTCTTTATCTGGTGAGTACTTAGCATCCGACAAATGTGTGTGCGCTCTCAGGGATACGAGGAGAGATAAAACTTACAAGTAAAGATGAGACTTACAAGCACAGATGAGACACGTTGAGACGAGGCGTACAAAGATAGAGAGTATTACAAGCAGGCGATTCCTTAAGAGTAGAGGCAATGCTCACAAGTATAAGCGATGCTCACAAGCACAGGCGACGCTTGCAAGTAGAGGGGATGCTAGCAAGCAGATGCGATGCTTGCAACTAGAGGCGATGCTTGCAAACAGAGGCGATGCTTCCAAGCAAAGGCGATGCTTCCAAGCAGAGGCGATGCTTCCAAGCAGAGGCGATGCTTACAAGTAGAGGCGAATGCTTGCAAGCAGGGGCGATGCTTGCAAATAGAGGCGATGCTTGCAAGTAGAGGTGAAGCTACGAATGGAGAGCCGTACATTGAAGTACATATTAAGGCTTACATTTAGAGATGAGACTTTTAAATAGCTTCGACACACATGCAAGTACAGATGAGATATGTAAATGGAGAAGAGTCTTACACATAGAGGTGAAGTAGAGTTGAATAGATTAAAACAGGCGCTCCCATGACGCGAAATCGCGGAATATAAAAAAATGCCAACTCCAAATCAGTTTGTATTGTTAATTCTAAAAGTGAAACCCAAACACACACACACACTAATAATTTGCTACTTGACGGCAATGTTGTGGTTGACTGCTCCTTGTGGATGGTACTATGTAATATACTACTATAAATTAGTGGCTGAAACGGAAATAGATAATCAGCAGTAATCCGTCACGATTCCAAAAATGCTGCAAAAACAACATTGTAAGCATCGATAATATGTTCCAGGGCCGCCAACGCGTTCGTGTACTACGGGCTGTCAGTGAACTCGACCAGCCTGGGCGGCGACAAGTACCTCAACTTCGCGCTGGTGTGCCTGGTGGAGATCCCGGGCTACACCGTCGCCTGGCTGCTCATGAACCGCCTGGGCCGCCGCCTGTCGCTGGGCGGGTCGCTCGGCCTCTGTGCCTTAACGTGCATCGGCGCCGCCTTCGTGCCAGTGGGTACGTGTGGTCTCCAGTTTGTTTATTGGGATAAGGATGAATATTAGAACCCACTGGATAAAGCACTTTTTAAAGTTTGGTGAACATTTCAGGGAGGTTAATTCAAAACAAAATAGTGATATGTGGTGAAATAATGTTTCTACAAAATTGTGTAAAACTTCTTTGTTTCTTTAATCATTTGACAACCCATCAGCAAATCGATTACAGGTGTAACTAATGATTAATAATTCGTATGAGCTTTTTGTATCAAATTGAAGAGATTATGCGTCATTCACTGTTATTTATAAGTGATCAAAAATTATCCGATGTCGATTGAAATTCAGTATTAAGTAATAAGTCGATCTGAATAGCTGCTATGTAAATTATGTACATAAATATTACTCGTTCATTTATACAAAATATTTTAAGTGGGAAAATTCGCGGTCACTCTAGAAATAGGCAATTCCCTAAGTAGCCCCGTGCTCTTCTAATGAGCGGCTCTCTTGCTATGCACTGGTTGCAGCGCATTATGTGGGTACTTGTGTGGCTTGCTGTGTCAGAGAAGGAGAAGCGAGGCCAGGCGCTCGGGCGCGATCGGTTCTCGTCTAATGAAAGGCACAAGACATTCGGGTCTGGCAGGGCGGGCAGTATGGCATCATCCGTTGCAACTGAGAAACGCTGATTGAGCTCATACATCCATTCGCGCCAACTTCAAAGTATAATATGCTAACAAGGACAGTTAGCACAGTATGCATTCGCATTTTTCATTTCGGCACCAAAGTCAAAGGCTTCGAAATGGGTTTTCTAAATGTTGTGATTATTTGGAGGCAGCTGCGTGATGATGCACTCTAACCTCATCATGATAAACGAATTTAACAATAATATTGTCAGTACATGCAAGCGTTAGAATGAGTTACAAACTCCAAGTAGATCAAGAACAGACTGTTTTCTGTACGTTTTTGCAATTTCCGCTTGGAGACAAAATCAGTTGGCTCGGTTCTGTAACTTGCCGCGCGGTACCAACTTTTTCGTAATGCACTGATTTGTACAACGGATTACAAATTATTGACACTAAGCCACACACCTTCTCCACAATCATTTTTAACAAGCCTTGGTTCGCATTTCAACCATTTTCCAATAAATCAGAGGCGCCTTCACGAAGTAAGCCTTGAGGCGTCATGTCCCTTCAAAGCTTACTTGGTCACCTTGTGAGCGGATTCACAAAGAATTTTTTCAGTTAATTTAGACACATTTGATATCGGCGCTTTCCTTTGTTTTACACGACTTTTGGGATATTTTTATTCTATCTCCAAGGCGGTGAATTAAAATTACAAGAGCTTAGACCAGATTTGTCCCAAGGAGGGCCTACAATCGTGCATTAGAGGTTAGGCGCCGATATTGAAAAATGCGAATGCATAATGTGGTGACAGGAACTCCTTTAGGGAATTCCGATAAGTGTGTCAATGGCGAGCGTCCATGTCGGCAGGTATGGAGTGGGCGGAGATCATGCTGTTCCTGGTGGGCAAGCTGGGCATCACGTCGTCGTTCGGCGTGGTGTTCGTGTACACGGCGGAGCTGTACCCGACGCCCATGCGCAGCGCTGGCGTCGGCATGAGCTCCACGGTGGCGCGCGTCGGCGCCATGGTGGCGCCCTTCGCGCCGCTGCTGGTGAGTGCGCTCACCCCCAGGGCGATGGCTTACATTTTGCCACAGTTGGAGTGTCTTCCTTTACGTACATAACCCTAAGGAAATAAGAGGCTATTTGAAGGTTTTATACGAAGTGTAGGAAGCCATAATTGTGTAGACCGAGTTGACAGTGGCCAAATACTGCATACGTGCGTGACGAAGAAACGATGCGTCGTAGGCCCATGAAAGCCTGTTTTCGTTCTGAGTGTGATTAGTTCCTCTGGGTATCTGTCTTCGTTGGAGCGGGTGGTCCTAGTTTCGAAATGTACCGATTTAGTTTAGCTCATTGTCGCAGTCTCTGCAGCGATTCTGATTGGGAGATCCTGAGGTTCGAGTCCCGGTTGGGGGACTTTCGATACCACGAAGATAGCTCGAATTCATCCATTGTCTGTAGGAGAATTCCAGTGGCCGGCTGCTCTGATCAGTAGTTTTCCATGCTTTCTCTCATCAATACCAGGCGACTGCCGGAGCAGTTCCCTAACAACCGGGCCACGGACCGCGCGAGATATTTTCTTCCTCGTCCAATCTTTTCCCCTTATACTCTACACGCGTTACACTATCACACATGCCGATAAACCTTCTGGGAGCTTAGAATGTATCCCGGTTGGGACAATTCCCTATGGGTTCCGATATCAGTCGACTCCAGATCATCCAGCGAGGAAGAACTCACCGCCACCTCCCGGGAGACAACATTCACTAGACTGACGGGACTAATGACCATAGCAGTTGAAGTGCCCGGAAACTTTAATCAATCAAGATCTGTGTAAAGTTAAATTGACTATTTCATATTCTGTGCAATTTTATATCTTGTAATATACAGGAACCAACAAAAGTATTTATATTAGTTAATAAACACATAGCCATATTAGAATGTTTATGCCTGCACAGTACGGGGACTACATGATTTAAAGCGTCGCTTGGAATCCCCCTGTTCGAATTTCCCAAAGCTAGTGTTGTTTTAAAGCATTGTTTTACCAAATGAGGAGTGTTCACATGAGCCCTAAAATTTTTATTTAAAATCTTAGTCAGATTGAAAAGGAGACGCAGGTGCAGTGGGTATGAGGAACGCCATGTGTGTAGGGTTTATGGGCACTAGATTACGAAATGAAGTAATCATATACACTACATTTATTACGTACATTTACACCAACCATTTACATTCTACATTTCTTCACGTCTTCCAAACCTTAGATGATAAACTATTGTTACCCCTAGCGGGAGTCTTACAGTGCCATAACGCAGTTGTGCTCGCTTTATTTTCGTAGTGGGCCCGTTTCTTTTGCAAGCTCCCTCTAGTTATTATGATTACGCAGCGCGCGAACCTTGAGTTCAGATTGGCGCGACAACACGTCATTCCGCATATCGCAAAACACTTGCGTGATCCACTAACACGACTTTTCCTCTATTTAACAGTGGCGTAAACTGCTTTCATGCCCTGGGCCACCGCTGACCTTAGAAATACACTTTGACTATATAACTATACATAAGCTTCGATTAGCTGTAGTTCTTCTAGATGGCACAATTTTTAATTATACAATATTATATATAAACAAACATTTTTTTCAATTTCTTGATATTCGAACGACAATTAAGAGGCTTCTCTAATAAACGCTGTACAATACAACCATTATCAACAGACAAACTTTCCGAAGTTTGCTGTGACATTTTTTCAAAATCTCTTACCAATTGACTATAGTTAACTTTGACACTATCACATACTTAATATGTTTCAATTTCAACACTTAAATCACTCTTAATGTAATCTATTATGTATATGTACAATAGCCTCTAAGCGTGTATGTATTGCACAAAAGTGCACATCTAAATTACTCTGTCCGAACTGTTCTGAGCGAGTAAAGAAACTGCTCAGGAAATCGGCAACCTGAGCCCTTGGCTGGAGCATATCTTACCATTAGGAGAGGGTCTGAATCATGCAACGAACGACGCACGCTGTGTGGATGCCGCTGGATCCCAGCGGTTTCTCCGGCGTTGTCGCCTCTCAAGAGGACTGATGCGCAGACGGCCGAGCAATTTAATACAGATCACAACAGAACAGATTATACAGAATCTTGAAAAATGTATGTCACAGAAAAAGAATGGGGTCTATAATTATTTTTAATGTAATTTACGTATCTTGACTTTTTGTTCTCGTAATTTTCTCGGGCTACCGCAGGTAGCCCCCGGTAACCCACGATACCCAAGTAAGGCGCACGGGTAGTACGATTGAAAATCTGTAATATTTATCAGTTTTACAAGTTTTCGAAACGTGTTGCTTTAGCAAGCGATGTAATGAGCGAAATCAAAGACGTTTCACGTAAAAAGTGAGGGGTAGTTTTGATGGCGATCCTAACCTATGCCTCGAACACTGAAAAGTATTTTTAAATAATTTTTGAAAGTTTTTTAATAGAAAAAGTGCCCAACTTAGACTACAGTTGAAGAATTTTTAACTTACAATCGATTTTTATTAGAATACAAGTAAGAGTTAAAATATTTTAACTCGATTTTTTAAATTGTTTTTATTATTTTTTTAATTTTCTTATTAATTTATGTTACCTGTATACAGTGTTTCTTTAACATTATGAATCCTCATACTTTGGTCATACATATCATTCCTCTTATTATATTAATCCAGGCCTAATTAGCGAAGCTGGACTTATTGTTTCTGCTAGGTACCAATGTATCTAAGGAAGGGTGATTTGCCACAAGCTGGCAAACTTGCACAATAATATCTGCGAGCCTAAGCATGTTACCGTAAACACCGCCGCACTTGAGCGATCACCAGCGTCGTCCTTGGCCGGCCCGTTCCAGCGACGCCTCGATGCCTCCAGTTCCGCTCCGTTTCGCCACTCCCTCTCGCGGCCAGTGACGCCACTACCCGCCTTCTCATCCACCTACCCATCCATCCGCTCAACACACCTGCGCACTTGCCGCATGCTCACATGTGGGCACGCAAGAATGCACGCACGTCCTTTCAAGCCGACAGTCCACTTGCTCGTCTTTCTACCAACTACCTGGTTACTTGCCTGCCACATACCCCAAACCTGTTCGTTCTCCTACCTGCCAATCACCTGCCTTCTCCTGACCCTATTCACTCTTCCGCGAATCCATCACTCACCTGCTACTCACTCAGTTAACAATGTTAAATCCTACCCACCTTCTTAAACCAATCAACTTAAAACCTCCATTCAAATCACTCATTCATCCACTCTCTTGAAACCACTCACTTAAATCAAGCCACCTAACACATCACTTAATCCCTTTTTACTTAAATCCACCCACCAACCAGTTAACTTATTAACCAAACCCACAAAATAAAATCCCATTCGTGTAGTGTTGCACGACCTTCCCAATTACCCAAATTTCACACCGGATCACGTTTCCTGTTTCCTACCGCAACGTTCTATTAAGATCATACACGTAAACCTACCCTATTAAACACACCTATTTAAACCCACACCATCAATATCCAACCCACATAACCCACTGGGTTTATCTCATTCTTTTAGACCAGGCCTTTCCAACTGGCGGTCCGCGGGGTCACAGGCTGGTCCGCCGATCTTCTGTGCGGCCCGCGAGTGCTTTGAAAAATTTACTTTTACCAACCAAATACAATACCATTGCACAATTCATCTTATTTTATTTAATGATGAATTAAATTTCTCGTTGTATGTACATTAATCATTAAGTTATGTTGAATAAAACTCGTATCTAATATATATTTATGTTTCAGTATAATCCGAGTAGTTGGGGTAAAACCATCTGAAATTAAGGTGTGGCCCGCGGCCTAACTGGATTTTGATAGTGTGGCCCTTAAGCCTTTCTAGAGTTGGACAGCCCTGTCATTAGACCTATCTATTCAAACCCCTACACACTCGTACCCACCGACCATTCATCTTCCCAACCCAAATCTAAGCCATTCCGCCCGACGTTCGCCCTACTACCTTAGCACTCATAGCCCCCAGCTGCCCCGCGCGTGTCGTTCCTTGCCGCGACGTACCTTGTGTGTCGCTAATTAGCTCTGCGATTATGTTGTTCGCCGCGCCCCTGCTCCTCGAGCGACGTCGTCGTCATTGTTGCCGCCCCGCCGCCGCCCCCACCGCCTCGGCAGGAAGGTCGATCCTCAGTCCGCTCCTTGTTACACTAATTGTCTCCAAGTGCGTTCGTGGATTGTTTTTCCTCTTCGCTCGTTGCGAGACGTAGGGCTTCATTCCCTGGCCGAAATGAGAAACAGGACGAGCGAAAGACATATATTTTACCCGTGCAGAAGCATCTGAAAAACTTAATTTTTCCGTTTTGTCAGAGGGCAAAACGAAGATGCTAGTGCATTTTGATATGGTAATAACAGGCGCATATTTATAAAAGTGACGCAGAGAAAACTGCTAATAAAATACAAGTTCACGTTACAACTAAAGATCTAAGCGCAAGGTGGAGGCAGAGACATGTCCCAGTCTACAGTAGGGGTTTCCAAACTCTTCCCAAGGCGTCACCCTAAGAGCTCTGAAATTTAGCACGACACCTTGCCCGTGGAAGTATTTCATTCATAATGCCTATTTATAGAGTCATCATATAGTGGATAAAATGAAAAAATCTAGTAGGTATTAATTATGTGAGGCGGGGAAACACAGCACACAATTTTAAGATAAGTAAAATACCTATAGCATGTAGGTACAATTTCACCTTCAGGTACAGTTTCTCATGAGTTAAGAGCTCAATATAACGTACTATATGGCGCGCAAAGACTTAATAATTTTGCTTGAAATGAATAGTCACGAATTAGGAAAATTATATTTGAACTATACCAAATATTCAACATACTACAATTTGCGATAGGGTGAACTGGAAACTCTTTCTGGTAATTTTGTGCTCCTCTTAATAACACATCTGTTTTTATTGAACGCATTTTCAATTTTTCTAGTGTTAAGACACGCGATGTTTCGTTGTGACCGCACGTTTCAGGCCCTTGCGTGATACACGCAGACTTCAAAACGCCAATACTTACTGTTAGTCATTTTCTCATATCCTGGACTATTTTTTACAATACATTCAAGAACTATTTTAATAAAGTAGAACTACCATGGGAAAACATTCAAATGTGATATCTCGCGAATCCAAAACATTTTATAACATTGTTCGGAGACAACTTTAAACAGTTTTTGACTAACTTATTTTTCCAATATGCAAACTTTCGAGAAGTTCGAGCTAAGAAAGTTGGGAAATTGAATTTTTACTGCCTATGTAATTAACACGTAAAAAGAAGATATTTCCGGTAAATTAATATGTAAATTACAACGCCGAGAAAAAAGAATCATCCCGATCTGCAATTGTCATTTCGACCGGGAATTGTCTTTGAACAAATTTAATTATTAAAATACACTGGTTATTCAGCAATAAGGTTACAATTTGGATTCATTTACTGTTGCGGAACATATTCGGGTGTTTTATTTATTGAGTCAAAAGTCAACCCAAAATCTAGCTTGTATTAGCTTGTTCATTCTGAAAGTAAAACACGCATGCTAATAAATTTGCTACTTGACGGCAATGTGGTTGATTGATAATTCCGGGCACCTTAATTTACTAATTCATTAGTCCCATAAGTGTAGTGCATTTTTTATCGCGGGAGGCGGCTGTGATCTTCCGCCGCAGAATGGCGACATCCGGCGCTACCCCTGACGTCACCTTGCGGGGATTCCCTCAACCAGATGTCAACACCAGTGGGGCACCGCCCCAGACGTACAAGTTCTAAGCTCCCGACCGATCCCATGTGTGTTAGTGTGAGGATGAGACAAGGAAGAGGAAGGAAAGTTCGCGCTCGGCCCGAGGCGCGATTGTTAGGGCACTGCCCCGGCATTCGACTGGTGTTAAGAATTCGTGGAAAACTACCGATCAGAGCAGCTGTCAGTAGAGTTCTCCTCCAGGCAGCGACTGAAGCTACCTAGCTGCTGTCGAAAATCCTTCCACCATCGGACCTCGAACCTTAGGCTCTTTCGGTCAGACACACTGCAGCGACATCAATATTGATGCATGAGCCACCTAATGAGGCCGACATAATTGCCTCTCTAGTAAGATGGCTGGATGGTGAAAAGTATTCTTTCTATGTATATTCCTCGGTAAAAAAATCTTTCCAATGATGTAAAACTTTCACTTATTTAACTTACGACTGGATTAATATTTTCTTGGAGAATTCAATAAACCCCGAATAATGATGAATTGCTTGCCATTTCCACTGCGCTAATCATTCGATACTCGCCGTACCCGTCTTTGGCCACAACAGAGGAAGCGACATTCGCCGAGCACTTCATCTACTCGGGGTTGGGCGAACAGTTGCTCGCAACTCGCTGAATGTCAAATTTGAGGAGCTGCCTGCACATTGAGATTGAGAGTTTCGCGTGCACATTGTGCGGGGCCTTACGAGCCAGAGCTCTCGAGACTACTCGAGTTGCCGCGTTGGATGAGCACGTTGCGAGCCAAATCTGGAGGTCGCGTGTCGGAATACCATACCTACTATTCGGTTCTGTGTTATCATCGGGGGTATGCTTTGTGCGAGCCAATTGTCGGGTTTTTGGCAGGTTCTAAAGTAGTTGAACATTGCCGAAGACCTCATCGCTCTGTGATATGTGCATATGTATATTCTATGTACACTCCCAGCTCTCAGTTTAGCCGAGCGTCAGGTGTGTGGATGCTGTTAGGGCTTAGGATAATTTTCACGAGTGATTTACTTTGTTCTCAAATTTTCACTTAAGGAATATTGTAAGAATTTATGCAAATAATGTCGGAAAGCGCAGGTAATACGAATGTATGTATGCGTGTGAATTGTCACAAAACGGATGTAAACCGACAGGTCGTAAATACGGAATTTCAAAGATCCCGCGTGTTTACTTTATCGCGCTTTTAATTAAACTCGCAATAGACCAAATTTTTATCAAAGAATCATGTATGAAAATAATGTTTCTTAAATAAGAAATTATAAAGTGTATTTTTTTCTCATTCTAACTACGTCAACCCATCAATTTCATGCAAACATTCTCCTGTTGCAAACCGACAAAAATTATAGGGAGTACGACAGCTCCGTAACAAAGACGCCGACGTTTTTGTGAAATGAATGCGAGTCATGTCGACGCGTCAAGGAGGTTCCACACATTCGGCATTCGCCGAGGAGTGACCTACTGTTCGCCAAGTCTCGATCAACTGATTTGCTTGGCGAATGATCGGTTCTTTTGATGTGTCCAAACACATGCGGTGTATAGGCGGCTCCACACCCATTCGCTATTCGGCAACCGCTCGCCGAATCCCGAGTAGTCTGGATGAGTTGTTTGCTATTTGCCGAGTGGCGAACATTCAACGCTTCCCCTACCCACC
>JAHLJT010002168.1:0-16103 GCA_031308135.1 Acheta domesticus
GACACACTTACCGTTACTGTAAATTATTTTTTATTGGCTAGGCAATTACGCACTAATTTATCATATAGCAACCATCCGTTATGTGTATTTAATATTATTTACAAAAGAAATCAATATATTTGCTCGACAGAAAAATTAACGAGAAATAAAAAGCAGCGAATTGTATAAATGGGGTGCTTTTTTATTTCTCGCTAATTTTTCTTTTGACAAATATGTTTCTTTCTTTTGTAAATAATAAACAATTTACCTGTTCTGGAGTGTTTCTATGTTTCTATAATGCACATTTTGCATAGAAATCAATTTTTCAAAACAACTTTTGAGTACTTATTGCGGCTCAACCATTCGGAATATCCATGTAGTTATCAGACAAAAATATCTCAGAATTGTTCTTCAGAGCGTATTTTCCAAGTTTCGACGTTTCCTCCTTGCACACCCTCTCTCTCTCTCTCTCGTCTCTCTCTCTCTATATATATATATATATATATATTATATATATATATATATATATATATATATATATAGATCATTCTCCTTACATGGATGTGGAAAATGAACTTTTATATTCCTAGATCGGTTAAATTTGCTCCCAAGTAATTAGCCATACTTAGGTACTCGCATGCCCATCAAACGTTATAGCAGCCACATCTACATTCAGATCATGCAGCTGTCTTAATTGCACAAATAATTAACGAAGAGCGTTCTTCACCTGAGAATGAGTCAATAAAAAAGTACCACATGGGGTTTTCCAGTGTCATTTAAAGAAGTACACATAAGGACACATACTTGTTTTGCTCTGGGCAAACTGTCATCATCTAATACTGTACAACTGTCCACATACGCAATTACCTTCTTTGCATCAAATTCAGTGTATTCTTTCAAATGCATATCGTCTATTGATAAACATATGTTGAGAAATACCTTCGGACTCTGCATCTTTTACTTTGAAACTGTATAGCAGCAAAACATTCACTGCTAAATCCTGGTTAACAGTCTATTTTTATGTAACATGCTCGTATTGTCCTCTTACATGGCAAATCATTATTAAACTTTGACCTCACATATTCATAGGCTTTTGGTGAATAATAATGCATGTCAGTGCAAACGATCGCAGCTCTCTATTATACTGAATTATGATCATTTTCTTTATTAGCAACTGCTCTGTTAATTAAACTGTAAAGGTCTGGAGTCAAACATAATTCTAAAACAGAAGCCGCACTCTCTGTGTGCGCACCGCGCATCCGTGCCCTGTGAGCGCGCCGATGCGGTACTCACCTGGTACCCACCTCTCACACGGCGCCACGCACGATTATGAGCCAACAGCAGGACTAGACTGATGGCTATGTCGACACACAGCACACACAATATCGGCCTCCGGTAGCTCAGGTGTTGTAGCCGAGGGCTACTAAAAAGTAGAGCTCTGCAATCAGGCAAAAACAACCGCTCGACACTCTCGGAGCCATCTAAAGCTAGCAGCGCCCAGAAACCAATCTCAACCAAACTATATCCAAAATTTTAGGCTAATTAAATGCTCTATTCCCGAATTTTAGGCTCCTCTGGATTTCCGAAAATCGTGGGCGCTGCTAGCTTTAGTCTAAAGCTAGCAGCGCCCACCAGAATCTATCTCAAAATCAATTGTAAAATCTGAAACCCATCCCAAAATTTAAGAATAATTTTAGGCTCTTGGAAAAAAATTATCCCCGCCTTCAAATTCCAAAAATCAGGGCTGTACAAAACGAAACAATTAACATTGGTTCTTATGGGCGAAAAAACATCAAAATCAAAAAACCTTAGGAAAAATCTGAAAACCCTCCCAAAAGTTAAGAATAATTTTAGGCTCTTGGAAAAAAATCATCCCCGCCTTCAAATTCCAAAATTCAGGGCTGTACAAAGCGAAACAATTAACATTGGTTCTTACGGGTGAAATAACACCAAAATCAAAAAACCTTAGGAAAAATCTGAAACCCCTCCCAAAAGTTAAGAATAATTTTAGGCTCTTGGAAAAAATCATCCCCGCCTTCAAATTCTAAAAATCAGGGCTGTACAAAGCGAAACAATTAACATTGGTTCTTACGGGTGAAATAACACCAAAATCAAAAAACCTTAGGAAAAATCTGAAACCCCTCCCAAAAGTTAAGAATAATTTTAGGCTCTTGGAAAAAAATCAACCCCGCCTTCAAATTCTAAAAATCAGGGCTGTACAAAGCGAAACAATTAACATTGGTTCTTACGGGTGAAATAACACCAAAATCAAAAACCTTAGGAAAAATCTGAAACCCCTCCCAAAAGTTAAGAATAATTTTAGGCTCTTGGAAAAAAATCACCCCGCCTTCAAATTCCAAAAATCAGGGCTGTACAAAGCGAAACAATTAACATTGGTTCTTACGGGTGAAATAACACCAAAATCAAAAAACCTTAGAAAAATCTGAAACCCCTCCCAAAAGTTAAGAATAATTTTAGGCTCTTGGAAAAAAATCATCCCCGCCTTCAAATTCTAAAATCAGGGCTGTACAAAGCGAAACAATTAACATTGGTTCTTACGGGTGAAATAACACCAAAATCAAAAACCTTAGGAAAAATCTGAAACCCCTCCCAAAAGTTAAGAATAATTTTAGGCTCTTGGAAAAAAATCAACCCGCCTTCAAATTCTAAAAATCAGGGCTGTACAAAGCGAAACAATTAACATTGGTTCTTACGGGTGAAATAACACCAAAATCAAAAAACCTTAGGAAAAATCTGAAACCCCTCCCAAAAGTTAAGAATAATTTTAGGCTCTTGGAAAAAAATCATCCCCGCCTTCAAATTCCAAAAATCAGGGCTGTACAAAGCGAAACAATTAACATTGGTTCTTACGGGTGAAATAACACCAAAATCAAAAACCTTAGGAAAAATCTGAAACCCCTCCCAAAAGTTAAGAATAATTTTAGGCTCTTGGAAAAAAATCAACCCCGCCTTCAAATTCCAAAATCAGGGCTGTACAAAGCGAAACAATTAACATTGGTTCTTACGGGTGAAATAACACCAAAATCAAAAAACCTTAGGAAAAATCTGAAACCCCTCCCAAAAGTTAAGAATAATTTTAGGCTCTTGGAAAAAATCATCCCCGCCTTCAAATTCCAAAAATCAGGGCTGTACAAAGCGAAACAATTAACATTGGTTCTTACGGGTGAAATAACACCAAAATCAAAAACCTTAGGAAAAATCTGAAACCCCTCCCAAAAGTTAAGAATAATTTTAGGCTCTTGGAAAAAAATCACCCCGCCTTCAAATTCCAAAAATCAGGGCTGTACAAAGCGAAACAATTAACATTGGTTCTTACGGGTGAAATAACACCAAAATCAAAAAACCTTAGGAAAAATCTGAAACCCCTCCCAAAAGTTAAGAATAATTTTAGGCTCTTGGAAAAAAATCAACCCCGCCTTCAAATTCTAAAAATCAGGGCTGTACAAAGCGAAACAATTAACATTGGTTCTTACGGGTGAAATAACACCAAAATCAAAAAACCTTAGGAAAAATCTGAAACCCCTCCCAAAAGTTAAGAATAATTTTAGGCTCTTGGAAAAAAATCATCCCCGCCTTCAAATTCTAAAAATCAGGGCTGTACAAAGCGAAACAATTAACATTGGTTCTTACGGGTGAAATAACACCAAAATCAAAAACCTTAGGAAAAATCTGAAACCCCTCCCAAAAGTTAAGAATAATTTTAGGCTCTTGGAAAAAAATCATCCCCGCCTTCAAATTCCAAAAATCAGGGCTGTACAAAGCGAAACAATTAACATTGGTTCTTACGGGTGAAATAACACCAAAATCAAAAAACCTTAGGAAAAATCTGAAACCCCTCCCAAAAGTTAAGAATAATTTTAGGCTCTTGGAAAAAATCATCCCCGCCTTCAAATTCAAAAATCAGGGCTGTACAAAGCGAAACAATTAACATTGGTTCTTACGGGTGAAATAACACCAAAATCAAAAAACCTTAGGAAAAATCTGAAACCCCTCCCAAAAGTTAAGAATAATTTTAGGCTCTTGGAAAAAAATCATCCCCGCCTTCAAATTCCAAAATCAGGGCTGTACAAAGCGAAACAATTAACATTGGTTCTTACGGGTGAAATAACACCAAAATCAAAAAACCTTAGGAAAAATCTGAAACCCCTCCCAAAAGTTAAGAATAATTTTAGGCTCTTGGAAAAAAATCATCCCCGCCTTCAAATTCCAAAAATCAGGGCTGTACAAAGCGAAACAATTAACATTGGTTCTTACGGGTGAAATAACACCAAAATCAAAAAACCTTAGGAAAAATCTGAAACCCCTCCCAAAAGTTAAGAATAATTTTAGGCTCTTGGAAAAAAATCATCCCCGCCTTCAAATTCCAAAAATCAGGGCTGTACAAAGCGAAACAATTAACATTGGTTCTTACGGGTGAAATAACACCAAAATCAAAAAACCTTAGGAAAAATCTGAAACCCCTCCCAAAAGTTAAGAATAATTTTAGGCTCTTGGAAAAAAATCAACCCCGCCTTCAAATTCTAAAAATCAGGGCTGTACAAAGCGAAACAATTAACATTGGTTCTTACGGGTGAAATAACACCAAAATCAAAAACCTTAGGAAAAATCTGAAACCCCTCCCAAAAGTTAAGAATAATTTTAGGCTCTTGGAAAAAAATCATCCCCGCCTTCAAATTCTAAAAATCAGGGCTGTACAAAGCGAAACAATTAACATTGGTTCTTACGGGTGAAATAACACCAAAATCAAAAACCTTAGGAAAAATCTGAAACCCCTCCCAAAAGTTAAGAATAATTTTAGGCTCTTGGAAAAAAATCAACCCCGCCTTCAAATTCTAAAAATCAGGGCTGTACAAAGCGAAACAATTAACATTGGTTCTTACGGGTGAAATAACACCAAAATCAAAAAACCTTAGGAAAAATCTGAAACCCCTCCCAAAAGTTAAGAATAATTTTAGGCTCTTGGAAAAAAATCATCCCCGCCTTCAAATTCCAAAATCAGGGCTGTACAAAGCGAAACAATTAACATTGGTTCTTACGGGTGAAATAACACCAAAATCAAAAAACCTTAGGAAAAATCTGAAACCCCTCCCAAAAGTTAAGAATAATTTTAGGCTCTTGGAAAAAAATCAACCCCGCCTTCAAATTCTAAAAATCAGGGCTGTACAAAGCGAAACAATTAACATTGGTTCTTACGGGTGAAATAACACCAAAATCAAAAACCTTAGGAAAAATCTGAAACCCCTCCCAAAAGTTAAGAATAATTTTAGGCTCTTGGAAAAAAATCAACCCCGCCTTCAAATTCTAAAAATCAGGGCTGTACAAAGCGAAACAATTAACATTGGTTCTTACGGGTGAAATAACACCAAAATCAAAAAACCTTAGGAAAAATCTGAAACCCCTCCCAAAAGTTAAGAATAATTTTAGGCTCTTGGAAAAAAATCATCCCCGCCTTCAAATTCTAAAAATCAGGGCTGTACAAAGCGAAACAATTAACATTGGTTCTTACGGGTGAAATAACACCAAAATCAAAAAACCTTAGGAAAAATCTGAAACCCCTCCCAAAAGTTAAGAATAATTTTAGGCTCTTGGAAAAAAATCAACCCCGCCTTCAAATTCTAAAATCAGGGCTGTACAAAGCGAAACAATTAACATTGGTTCTTACGGGTGAAATAACACCAAAATCAAAAAACCTTAGGAAAAATCTGAAACCCCTCCCAAAAGTTAAGAATAATTTTAGGCTCTTGGAAAAAAATCATCCCCGCCTTCAAATTCCAAAAATCAGGGCTGTACAAAGCGAAACAATTAACATTGGTTCTTACGGGTGAAATAACACCAAAATCAAAAAACCTTAGGAAAAATCTGAAACCCCTCCCAAAAGTTAAGAATAATTTTAGGCTCTTGGAAAAAAATCAACCCCGCCTTCAAATTCTAAAAATCAGGGCTGTACAAAGCGAAACAATTAACATTGGTTCTTACGGGTGAAATAACACCAAAATCAAAAAACCTTAGGAAAAATCTGAAACCCCTCCCAAAAGTTAAGAATAATTTTAGGCTCTTGGAAAAAAATCATCCCCGCCTTCAAATTCCAAAAATCAGGGCTGTACAAAGCGAAACAATTAACATTGGTTCTTACGGGTGAAATAACACCAAAATCAAAAAACCTTAGGAAAAATCTGAAACCCCTCCCAAAAGTTAAGAATAATTTTAGGCTCTTGGAAAAAAATCATCCCCGCCTTCAAATTCCAAAAATCAGGGCTGTACAAAGCGAAACAATTAACATTGGTTCTTACGGGTGAAATAACACCAAAATCAAAAAACCTTAGGAAAAATCTGAAACCCCTCCCAAAAGTTAAGAATAATTTTAGGCTCTTGGAAAAAAATCATCCCCGCCTTCAAATTCTAAAAATCAGGGCTGTACAAAGCGAAACAATTAACATTGGTTCTTACGGGTGAAATAACACCAAAATCAAAAAACCTTAGGAAAAATCTGAAACCCCTCCCAAAAGTTAAGAATAATTTTAGGCTCTTGGAAAAAAATCATCCCCGCCTTCAAATTCCAAAAATCAGGGCTGTACAAAGCGAAACAATTAACATTGGTTCTTACGGGTGAAATAACACCAAAATCAAAAAACCTTAGGAAAAATCTGAAACCCCTCCCAAAAGTTAAGAATAATTTTAGGCTCTTGGAAAAAAATCATCCCCGCCTTCAAATTCAAAAATCAGGGCTGTACAAAGCGAAACAATTAACATTGGTTCTTACGGGTGAAATAACACCAAAATCAAAAACCTTAGGAAAAATCTGAAACCCCTCCCAAAAGTTAAGAATAATTTTAGGCTCTTGGAAAAAAATCATCCCCGCCTTCAAATTCTAAAAATCAGGGCTGTACAAAGCGAAACAATTAACATTGGTTCTTACGGGTGAAATAACACCAAAATCAAAAAACCTTAGGAAAAATCTGAAACCCCTCCCAAAAGTTAAGAATAATTTTAGGCTCTTGGAAAAAATCATCCCCGCCTTCAAATTCCAAAAATCAGGGCTGTACCAAGCGAAACAATTAACATTGGTTCTTACTGGGCGAATAACACTCAAAATAAAAAAACCTTAGGAAAAATCTGAAACCCCCTCCCAAAAGTAAGAATAATTTTAGGCTCTTGGAAAAAAATCATCCCCAGCCCTTCAAATTTCCAAAAATCAGGGCTGTACAAAGCGGAAACAATTAACATTGGTTCTTACGGGTGAAATAACACCAAAATCATAAACCTTTAGGAAAAATCTGAAACCCCTCCCAAAGTTAAGAATAATTTTAGGCTCTTGGAAAAAAATCAATCCCTGCCTTCAAATTCCAAAAATCAGGGCTGTACAAAGCGAAAACAATTAACATTGGTTCTACGGGTGAAATAACACCAAAATCAAAAAACCTTAGGAAAAATCTGAAACCCCTCCCAAAAGTTCAGAATAATTTTAGGCTCTTGGAAAAAAATCAATCCCCGCCTTCAAATTCCAAAATCAGGGGCTGTACAAAGCGAAACAATTAACATTGGTTCTTACGGGTGAAATAACACCAAAATCAAAAAACCTTAGGAAAAATCTGAAACCCCTCCCAAAAGTTAAGAATAATTTTTAGGCTCTTGGAAAAAAATCATCCCCGCCTTCAAATTCCAAAATCAGGGCTTGTACAAAGCGGAAACAATTAACATTGGTTCTTACGGGTGAAATAACACCAAAATCAAAAAACCTTAGGAAAAATCTGAAACCCCTCCCAAAAGTTAAGAATAATTTTAGGGCTCTTGGAAAAAAAATCAATCCCAGCCTTCAAATTCTAAAAATCAGGGCTGTACAAAGCGAAACAATTAACATTGGTTCTTACGGGTGAAATAACACCAAAATCAAAAAACCTTAGGAAAAATCTGAAACCCGCATCCCAAAAGTTAAGAATAATTTTAGGCTCTTGGAAAAAATCAACCCCGCCTTCAAATTCCAAAAATCAGGGCTGTACAAAGCGAAACAATTAACATTGGTTCTTACGGGTGAAATAACACCAAAATCAAAAAACCTTAGGAAAAATCTGAAACCCCTCCCAAAAGTTAAGAATAATTTTAGGCTCTTGGAAAAAATCAACCCGCCTTCCAAATTCCAAAAATCAGGGCTGTACAAAGCGAACAATTAACATTGGTTCTTACGGGGAACTAACACCAAAATCAAAAAACCTTAGGAAAAATCTGAAACCGCTCCCAAAAGTTAAGAATAATTTTAGGCTCTTGGGAAAAATATCAACCCCGCGTTCAAATTCAAAAATCAGGGCTGTACAAAGCGAAACAATTAACATTGGTTCTTACGGTGTGAAAATAACCACCAAAATCAAAAAAACCTTAGGAAAAATCTGAAACCCCTCCCAAAGTTAAGAATAATTTTAGGCTCTTGGAAAAAATCATCCCAGCCTTCAAATTTCAAAAATCAGTGCTGTACAAAGCGAAACAATTAACATTGGTTCTTACGGCTGTGAAATAACACCAAAATCAAAAAACCTTAGGAAAAATCTGAAAACCCCTCCCAAAAGTAAGAATAATTTTAGGCTCTTGAAAAAAATCATCCCCAGCCTTCAAATTTCCAAAAATCAGGGCTGTACAAAGCGAAACAATTAACTATTGGTTCTTACGGGCGAATAAACACCAAAATCAAAAAACCTTATGAAAAATTCGAAACACCTCCCAAAAGTAAGAATAATTTTAGGCTCTTGAAAAAAATCCATCCCCGCCTTCAATCTCCAAAAATCAGGGCTGTACAAAGGGAAACAATTAACATTGGTTCTTACTGGTGAATAGGGTATGTTTGAATATTCCCCTAACGGGAATTTTCCATTTTTTGGAAAGGGAATGGAGAAGGCCTAAAATTATTTGTGGGTTATAATAGTAATTCTCCTAATAATGTGGGAATATGAAGTTCAATTTTCAGAAGCTAAGTCGTTGTAGTTCAGGTGTTATAAGAACTCAAATATTGAATATCGAAAAAAAGTGGGTGTGTTTCGATTAATATTCTATTTTTTACAGTTCAGAACGGTGCTAGCCCAAAATTATTTGAGATTGGCATATTGATATGTAATGTGATGAGCAATTGCTAATAAATTCTCCCATTTGAATTAGTGAAGTAGTTCAGAGATTATTTTGTGAGAAATGAAAAATTAATCGAAAGGTATGTTGTAGTTCTCACGAGAATTTCCCATTTTTTTTGGAAAGAAGAGAGAAGCCCAAAATTATTTGTGGGTATACTACTATTCCCTATATTTGTGTGGAATATGACGTTCAATTTTCGGAACTAAGTCGTTATAGTTCAGGTGTTAAAGAACTCAAATATTGAATATCGAAAAAGTGGCGTGTGTTTTTGATTAATAGTTCTATTTTTTTTCAGTCAGAACGGTGCTAGCCCAAAATTATTTGAGGTTAGCATATTAATAGGTAATAAATGGGCAATTGCTAAGAAATTTCTCTCATTGAATTAGCTAAGTATTTCAGAGATTATTTGTGAGGAATGAAAAATTAATCGAAAGGTATGTTGTAGTTCTCACGAGAAGATTCCATTTTTTTGGAAATGAAAGAGAGAAGCCCAAAATTATTTGTGGAGTATAACCATATTTCTTATTATGTGTTGTATGTCACGCGCCTTTCCAAGGAGCCAAATCCTTGTAGTTCAGGTTTTTATAACAACGGAAATATTAAATGTTGGAAAAGAATTAGGAAAGTTTTTAGTAATATTAATTTTTTCCAATAAGAACGGCTCTAGCCCAAAATTATTTGAAATTGTGATATTAATAGGTAATGTATGAGCAATCGTTAATAAATTTCTCATTTAAATTAGTAAAGTATTTCAGCAATTTTTTGTGAGGAATGAAAAATTAGTAAAAAGGTATATTCTAGTTCTCACGAGAATTTTTTCCATTTTTTTTGGAAAAGAAAGAGAGAAGCCAAAATCATTTGTTAGTATATCTGTATTCCGTATCATGTGTTGTATATGGCTTCAATTTCCAGGAGCCAAATCGTTGTAATTCAGTGTGTTATAAGAACGCAAATGTTGAATATCGAAAAAAATTGGGTTGGTTTTGATGAATATTCCAATTTTTTCCAATAAGAACGGTGCTAGCCCAAAATTATTTGAGATTGGCATCTTGATAGGTAATGCATGAACAATTGTGAATCAGTTCCTCATTTGAATTATTAAAGTATTTCAGAAATAATTTTGTGAGGAATGAAAAATTAGTTAAAGTTATACTGTATTTCTCACGAGAATTTTCCACTTTTTGGAAAAGAAAGATAAGCCCTAAAATTATTTGTGGGTATAATCGTATTCCTTAATATGTATTGTATGTCACACGCCAATGCCATGAGCCATATCCTAGTACTTCCTGGTTTTATAAGAACGGAAATGTCGAATATCGAAAAAAAATATGGACTGGTTTTTGACTAATATCCCTTTTTTTAATACGAACTAATATAGCCCAAAATTATTTGAGATTTGAATATTATTAGCTAATTATGTGCAATTGTTAATAAATTCTTTATTTGAATTGGTACAGAATTTTGGGGTTTACTTTTTCAGAAGTGGAAACGTGGTGAATGTATATTGTAGTTCTCACAGCGAATTTTTCTTTTCTTGGAGAAGAAACCGCGAAGTTCACAATGATTCATGAGTATAGCCGTATTCTCTATCATGTGTTGTATATGGCACTTTATTGCAGGAACGAAATCCTTGTAGTTCAGGTTTTATAAGATCGCAAATATTGGATAGCAAAACAAAAGTTATTCTATTGATTATTATTCCTTTATTTTTCAATAAGAACGTCTCTAGCCCGAAATTATTTGAGATTAGCAAATTGAGAAGCAATGTATGTGCAAATGTAAATAAATTCTCTTTTTGAATTAGTAAAGTATTTTGGAGTTTATTTTGTGAGGAATGAGAAATTGGTCAAGAAGTATATTGTAGTTTTCACGAGAACTTTTCCATTTTTTGGTAAACAAAGAGAGGAGCCTAAAATTTTTTCTGAGTACAGCCGTATTCCTTATCATGTATATGAAAATGACATTATCAAACGCGAAATACCTGTAGTTAAGTAACACAAATATTGAATATCGGAAAAAAGTTGGGACTGTTTTGATTAATATTCCTTTCATTTTCAATAAGAACGAATCTAGTCCAAAAATTATTTGAAGTTGACATATTGATGGCCAATGTATGAGCAATTCTAAATAAATTCCTCTTCTGAATTAGTACAGTATTTTGGAGTTTATTTAGTGATAAACCAAAATATGATCAAAATTTATATAATAGTTTTTCACACTAATTTTTCCAATTCTTTTTAAAACAAAGTGAGTAGTCCAAAATTATTAGAGAGTACAGCCGTATCCCCTATTATGTGTTGTATATGACATTAATTGCCCCGGAACGAAATCTTGTAGTTTAGGTTTTATAACAACACAAATATTGAATTTTTGCAGGAAAAATAGGGTGTTTTGATTAATATTCCAATTCTTTTCAAAAAGAATGCATCTACCCCAAATGATATGCGTGTCGCGATTTTTTTGCCATAATGTGCATGTTATTTGTAGAACATTGAATTGCTTGAAGCGAAATACCTGTAGTTTAGTTTTGAAAAAAACCCAACAAATATTTGAGATCGGTAAGTATTTCGGACAGTTTTTTTTTTACTTTGCTTTTCTTTCTCATGAAAAACATGGACAATGCCCAAATTATTTCAAGATCGCATCTTATTGTTGGTATGTGTTCAATTGTTAGTAAATTCCATATTTACATTTGTTAGTTAAGTTTGTTTTCTTTTTTTTTTGACGAATGAAAGATTGAGAAAAAATGTAGTTTGCCTTTTATACTAGGCATTATTCTTTTCCCATTTTTGGATTTCTCTATTATTGATTGTGATTTTAGAATTGTAGATGTATAGTTAAATAACTATTTTATCTTTTAATTCGTCGCTGCTTTTTGGAGAGAATTTTTCTTGTATGAAATATTTAATAAGTCCATATTGGATATTTACATAGGAATGAATTAAAGTAATTATTTCAAGGCTTGATATTGATCCTGTCCGAATAAATGGTAAAACTCTCAACAAATACATTTTTTTTTTTTTTAATGTTGGAAATACACGTGTACGGTATAATTCTCCCAGAATATATGTGAAGTTTCTCCGGATTTCCTAGTTTTGAGATAGTGAGATTCTAGCTTCTCCATCCTCGTTTTTGCTAAGTTGATTTCGGGGTGTTTTTTGATGACACTAAAGAACCCAAAATTATGGCCCAAGATTTTTTGAGTTGAGTTGCTATTGGGATGGTTTTAAATATTTGTTATCGTACGTAGGGGTGAGTTTCGAAATTTTGAAAAGGAACAAAAATTTCGCACGTTTACGACCACACAAATATTTTCGAATTTTCAGTACGGGTGGGTGTTCAATTAACAACCCACAATTTTTAACCTTAATTTCGGAGATTGTAGGGTACCAAAATAATGTTTCTGGTGTCACTGAAGAGCCCAAAAATATCCCGAACTTATGGTGGGAGAAATTTTGAAATTTGAGAATTAGGAGTGGTTTTGATTTTTTGTTTTCGTATTTAGGGGTGTGTTTCGAAATTTTGAAAAGTGGCCCCCAGAAGCCCAAAATTCACTTGTTTTGACCGTGCAAAAAAATTTGAATTTTAAGTAAGTGGGGGTGCTAGCTTTACCGGCCAAAATTTGAAATCGTAATTTCAAGGTGTTGGGAGGTAGCCCAAAATTTTTAGAAGGGGGCTGAAATTAGCCCAAAATTTATGGCGCAAGCATTTTTGAGTTTTGAGAAAGTGGGGGTGCTAGCTTTACCGACGTAGTGGCGCCTGCTATTACAAGCACACCGTCCAGACCTGGTCCCTGCCGAATACCGCCGTGTGTGTAAATAAATAAAACTGTGCCCGGCGGGGGCCGCCTCGGCCGCGGGCATCGTCTGGCGTAGGCCAATCCGCACCTAAAAACTCCCGCGCCACCACCCGGAGCCCCTCGATGCCCCTACACCCTGTCAAAGAAGATGGTGCAGTGATGGAGCAGTTAAAATGTAAATAGTGTAAATAGTAATCAGTGCACAACAAGGACGTGACAGTGACACCTGTGCTTAGTGTCAGGTCATTTCAGGATAAGAGAATTTCGAAGATAAAAGCAATAAGGACGCGACAAAGTCGCTTATGAAGTAATTGTAATTAGATGTAGGTTGTTGAAGTAATGATAGTGTAAATAAAACAAAACAGGTGCGTCAGTTACACAAGAGAGGAAAATCCTCAGACTATTATAAATAACGCAAGAGAGGTCAAAGCAATCTTGAACTCTCCAACCATCCAATATATACATGCTATGTAGTGCAAAACTACCACCATGTATAAAAATTGTTCTGTCGACAATAAACGCTACTTAAATACAGAGTAATATACGTAGTATAGGGAAAGTTATATAATGCTGCGGGGAAAATGGCGAATTTTCGCCAGCAAAAAATTAGTTGTCTGGTCGTGATGACGAAAAAGTGGATAAATCCAGTTGCTAAATTAAGAAAAAAAATCCCTTAACACGTGGTGTAGCCAGAACCCGTTTTTTGTTGGTCCTTGATTCCCAAAAACCAACTGAAAGGAAAACGTCCATCCGTCCGTCCGTCAACACTGCTAGCACCTAAACCATACGTACGATTTCTTCCAAAATGGATATTCCCCGCACGATCTGGTTTGAGTGAAAGCTTTGAGATTTGGAAAAAGATTCTATAAAATTTTGGGGTACTTTACATGAAGCTCCCCGGACGTTTTTAAACTTTTCTCAAAAACTGCTCCAAATTTTTCTTTAAATTTCTTGTAAGAACAGAGTAAAATGCACTTATTATGGTGACATAGGTACGATGTTCACGGTAAACTCTAAATTTTCGAAAATTGCAAAATTTTGAATTTTATTCAACGTCTTCCTCCAACTACAAAATTGCAGATGGAGATTTTTCCTTCAAATGTATTTTTTCTTCATAGTGAGTTCTTTCATAGTGAGTTGTGTTTATTCGCACGTAAGAACCAATGTTAATTGTTTCGCTTTGTACAGCCCTGAATTTTGGAATTTGAAGGCGGGGATAATTTTTTTCCAAGAGCCTAAAATTATTCTTAACTTTTGGGAGGGGTTTCAGATTTTTCCTAAGGTTTTTTGATTTTGGTGTTATTTCACCCGTAAGAACCAATGTTAATTGTTTCGCTTTGTACAGCCCTGATTTTTGGAATTTGAAGGCGGGATGATTTTTTTCCAAGAGCCTAAAATTATTCTTAACTTTTGGGAGGGGTTTCAGATTTTTCCTAAGGTTTTTTGATTTTGGTGTTATTTCACCCGTAAGAACCAATGTTAATTGTTTCGCTTTGTACAGCCCTGATTTTTGGAATTTGAAGGCGGGGATGATTTTTTTCCAAGAGCCTAAAATTATTCTTAACTTTTGGGAGGGGTTTCAGATTTTTCCTAAGGTTTTTTGATTTTGGTGTTATTTCACCCGTAAGAACCAATGTTAATTGTTTCGCTTTGTACAGCCCTGATTTTTGGAATTTGAAGGCGGGGATGATTTTTTTCCAAGAGCCTAAAATTATTCTTAACTTTTGGGAGGGGTTTCAGATTTTTCCTAAGGTTTTTTGATTTTGGTGTTATTTCACCCGTAAGAACCAATGTTAATTGTTTCGCTTTGTACAGCCCTGATTTTTGGAATTTGAAGGCGGGGATGATTTTTTTCCAAGAGCCTAAAATTATTCTTAACTTTTGGGAGGGGTTTCAGATTTTTCCTAAGGTTTTTTGATTTTGGTGTTATTTCACCCGTAAGAACCAATGTTAATTGTTTCGCTTTGTACAGCCCTGATTTTGGAATTTGAAGGCGGGGATGATTTTTTTCCAAGAGCCTAAAATTATTCTTAACTTTTGGGAGGGGTTTCAGATTTTTCCTAAGGTTTTTGATTTTGGTGTTATTTCACCCGTAAGAACCAATGTTAATTGTTTCGCTTTGTACAGCCCTGATTTTTGGAATTTGAAGGCGGGGATGATTTTTTTCCAAGAGCCTAAAATTATTCTTAACTTTTGGGAGGGTTTCAGATTTTTCCTAAGGTTTTTTGATTTTGGTGTTATTTCACCCGTAAGAACCAATGTTAATTGTTCGCTTTGTACAGCCCTGAATTTTGGAATTTGAAGGCGGGGATGATTTTTTTCCAAGAGCCTAAAATTATTCTTAAATTTTGGGATGGGTTTCAGATTTTCAAGGTTTTTGATTTCTGGTGGGCGCTGCCCTTAGACTAATGCTAATTGTTTCGCTTTGTACAGGAATTTTGGAATTTGAAGCGGGATATTTTTTTCCAAGAGCCTAAAATTTTCTAAATTTTGGGATTGGTTTCAGATTTAAGTGATTTTAGATGGATTTGGGTGGGCGGCTGCAGCTTTAGACCAACGCTAATTGCGCCCCCACCTATTTCATCCTGACTAGAACAGTGAATCTCTCGAGATGGTCGGGAAACAAAAATTTAATTAGCCTAAAATTATTCTTAATTTTGGTAGGGGGTTTAGATTGGGTTATGGGCGCTGATGCTTAGATGGCCAAGAACTGTTCAAGGGAAGGCTCTGTGAAGGAAATCGGAATCTTTGAAAGTAATTTAGCTGAGAAAATAATGCTAAATGAGGTGTGCGACACGAAAGGATTTCAGAGAATCTTGGTTAAGAGGAGAGAGACGGTCCAATCAGAATGGAAATCAAGAAACAGAAGAAAGGTCAATGATGCAAGTATGGGATAAAAAATACTAAAGGTTAGTCAAACTAATATGAAGGAAAATTGCATTTCTCCTGGTGAAGGTTAGTGGTGTTTGGATAAGGGAGAGAACGAAAGTGAAGATGGAGCGGAAATATGCTTCTGGACAAACGCAAGAAATAGCGAAGAGTAATGAAAGAAAGATGGAGAGATCTTGTAGGAGAGTGGGAGAAAGTTCATGGAAGTGGGAATGAAGACAGGGTAAGAACATAACGTGATGCCTTGCCCCGACAATCTAATAATTGGGCCTTAAATTCACCAAATGGCGGGTGGAGGAAATTT
>JAHLJT010002169.1:0-2500 GCA_031308135.1 Acheta domesticus
CATTAGGATACCAGTCTGAAGAGCAGCTTACTTAACTATTAGAAAACCCTGTATTTAGTTTTTGCAACAATTTCTGTTTTGGCCATTTCAAGCATAGTAAGAGCTTCTCCACGGCGCTGGAGCCTTCAGTCGTTTGTATTATTACGTAGGTCAAAAATCCTTAGCTCCAAGAGTAGAAACACTACAGTAGGAGGAACCCGCTAAAATAAACTATTGAATAGGCTCTTTTTTTCTTGAAATGTTCCTAACTATTCCAATATGGTTGAACCTAATGAGTTTTTCTACTTAAGGTTAATGACTTTGATTACTGTGCCTGGAAGTTTATACGCTTTATAGGCTCCTTTCTTTACAGATTTTTCACCACAATTTCTGTTGTTGTTTTTTTTCGTTATTTCGAGTTTATTTATTCCTTACGTGTCCCCATTTCAATGAAGTTTAATTTTTATACTTACCTTTCTCTAAGTCCTCCAATTCACTAATCATACAGAACGAGAGAAACCATCGATTTCTCAGTAATGGACGTAAAGTTGTCCGTTAGAGCAGATGTCACATTCCTGTAAGCTTGGCGTTCATACACAACAGAGAGTGAAGAGGAACTGACAGGGTAGTCTCACTACTTTTAATTCTCAAAACATGGGATTAGTTATCGCTGTATCGCCTCTGTATTTTTCCGTATTAAGTAGTGACGCCTTGTGAATACATAAAGTTTGAGGCCGTTAGTGTTTGCAATGCACATGCATTTGCTGCATCTCTTTAATTAACGTCGCTGATAATACTCTATTGAGCAGATCGTGACCTTCCATTTTGATTGACCTTGCTGTAGATGCTTTTGCTTTCTATCCAGACTAAAGGTGTAACATTCTCTACCGTGCTCTGGAGTCTTGTTCAATGTGTGGCGAGAGAAACTTGCCCAAATCTAAATTTAATGTTTTATGTTTTTGGCAACACATTTGAGTATTGATTATTAACATTATTATTATTATGATTATTATTAGTATTATTAATATTATTATTATACAAGCATTTCTCTTGAATGTAACCCCTAGTAGTAATCCTAAAGAGATTCAAAATTTATATAGATTTATGAATTCTAAAGTCATGACTACCGTCAGAAATCTCTACTAATTCACATTAATTTTTAATATTTAATTTACTAATGTTTGTACTTATGAATAAAATATTAAACATGCATTCGCTAAATATTACACAAAATATTTATACTAACCATGCATTTCGAAGTAAAATCTCATTACAATGATGTAGTTGAAGATACTTGTGTTAGTTCCCCATCCATTGTCGGGGTCGCCACGGGGAAAACGTGTCTCGGTACATAGAAAGTAGTATGCGGGGTCTTATAAAAAAATTGAAAAAGCATGACACGTGTATATTATTATTACGTCTTGCAAACAATTATATTTACATGTTTTTATAAATCATACCTTTCGGCGCTTGACTGTTCACGATCCGTTTACGTCTCTCAGGGATCAACGGATGTACTTGAATTCCTCTGACCGGGAGCTCCTAGGGTTAGACTCCCGGCGCGTGACCAGGATTTTCGACCCCACCTAGAGAGCTCGCTCAATTCAGCCGCTGTCTCGAGGAGAATTGTAGGAGCCAGCTGCTCTGATCGTAGCTTTCCGTGGTTTCTCCGATCAACACCAGGCGAATGACGGAATAGTACCCAAACAAACCGGCACAGACCGCGCGCGATATTTCCTTGATCTTCCTTGTCATATCCTTACCCCTACTTTTTCAATAAAGTAGTAACATAGACCCCTTACCCTTACACAACACTATACTATCACACATATCGGGACACCAATTAGGAAGAACTTGTCCTGGCTGGGGCGGTCTCTGAGGTGAGATACCTGGTTAGGAAACCCTGCTGGCCAACGTGTAGGTCGGCGCCGGAGCTCAGCATATAATGGGAAAAGATCACAGCTACTCTAGGGAGGAAGCTTGCACTCCACTGCGGGACTATTGAACTTAGCAAATATCGCGCTTGAAAGCACGAAATATTTTAAACGACTGTTTATAATAAATTTCTCAAACGACTGTTTACAATAGTTTTTATTCTGCATTCCTGAATGTGCGTTGCCTCAGAAAGTGACATAATACTCACTGTACGAATATCCTTTAATTTTGAAAAATATTAACCTGCACAACTGAGAAAGGTAATTTCGAGCAATCAAAATAAAATGAAATAAAAGGTCAGTTTATAATAAAGAATTTTAGAATAAAGAAATTTCATTTTAGAATAAAGATTCGATTTATATTTAAAACGTTTGGAATCATTGGATGGCATTGAGTTCCACTTGCTCCTTGAGATTCATGAGCCGTGGAGCAAAGCACTGATTACATCCGCCCTCATCGATAATGACGCAGCATGACTTTTCTCGAGACATTTCTCTGCATCATGCTCTTGTAGGATACAAAAGATTCGCTATGTGAAAAAAGCCAATTCTCCATTGTGACTGTATTGAGTAGTATTGTAGCACAT
>JAHLJT010002169.1:7500-17544 GCA_031308135.1 Acheta domesticus
GAATTTATTCGGATGAAAGTATTAAAACCTTGGTTTTAACACTGTAAAATTAAACAATCAATATACGTATTCTAGGTGATAAATTGAACTACCACTAATTATCTCTTGTAGAGTTCTAGAGACCGATGAAGTAATCAATATATTGTAAAGTATAAGAACTTACAAGTTATACATCAAATGACCATTCCTCTCAACCTAGTTAACCATGGGTGTGTAGTAACTTCTGACTTAACACATCATATTATACAAGATTTCACTGACCATTTCCCTGGCCAAAACAATATACATCATTTAACGAAATTGACATATTCGCAAATAATTGCGTTGAAAATATCGTTCCCTTCTTACATTTTCAATTATCAGAGACATTTCATTTTATGTATTCCTTGCTGGAATAAATTAAAATGGCGAAAAATGTATGTTGTACCGTATTGTCATGAATCCGTTACCCGTTTTCGTAAAGACAAAATCGAAATATCGATTAAATGCGATCATTGGAGATTATCTATAGAAGTATTTTACAACTCCGTTTATGTATAGCCTACGCTCGAATATCAACTGAACCGTCCGTTGTTCGATCAATTTACAGGATGAAAGTCCTTCGTTCACTTATGAAATGAAATCCCATATTCTCTTTCGAGCACCACAAAAGGCATGAGCAGAAAAGTATCAGTAATTTATATAAAATAAAGTAAAATTTAATTTTATTCACGGGTGAGAACGTTTAGCATACGAGACGTTGGTAAGAGTTGAAGGAGGTCATTGTCACTTCAGAATACAATTTATTTACCCTCGAGTGTGAAACATATTTTACCCATTACGCTGTGTAAATTAATGTGGAAAAGTTTCAATTATACATTTACACAGTGTTCTTACTTTGAATTAACCACATGTTGATGTTGTGAGGATCCACGAATTATTTTACACAAAAGAAAATACTCGTACGTACTCAACACAAGCCCTCTACACTAAGCACAAAAGAAGATACTCATATGCATGTGTGCGAATTAGTTGCCACTCCAGAAGAATACCTGTCTTGATTGTACGTTTTACTTAGCTTCGGGAGACTGCTTAATAAAAACAACAAAAACAAATGTATTCTTACCATTGACATAATTGGAATATTTTTCGATTTCATATAATAGTTCTATGTGGGTAATAAGGCTATATCACTCTCATCAGTTAGGGAGTGCTATTGGTTCAGTAAATAATGTGTATGCAGGAACAAACTAAATATATAGTAAACCAGTTACACGATTGCATTTCGCACTAGGGTAAAAAATGAAATTTATTAAATGTAAAGAACTCACGTTAATTCATTCTGTGTTTAGAGAATTTGTTCTCTACATTTCGCCACGTTATAATAAAATCAGTGATAGAAGAGTAATGCTGTCTTTTCTAAATAGGTTGTCACTGCAGTCATGGTAATCATAGAATTAGTTATTATTTTTGTAAACTTAATATATAAATACGTAAATTATAGCTGGTGAAATTCCTGTTTGAACACACATGTACAATGCAATTAAGACCTGTACAATAACTGAGGTGTGTAAGTGAAGGAGAATTGAATGAAAGGCTGAATACTCGAGTTTTTGAAGTACTAAAAAAATTCACAAATTATAGCATCAATAAAGTTTCGCAAACCCAGTTCTTAAAATATAATGACGATAATAATTATAATGATAATAATAATAATAACAACAACATAAAAATTGGCGTATTGATATTATTAATGAAAACATCGCTTTTGACATATTTTATTACTAAAAATTAAAAACCAAATTGTAAAATGCATGAATGGATGAATTTAACTTATAAAATCTCATAATATAGAATTAGTGGTTCACATGTCCTTTGGAAACTTGTTGAAAGCTGTAAAATGCACTTTCTGAAGTGTGCGAACATGTCTGAGGATCTGTGCGAAAGAGGTTTTAATGACGTTTTTATTTCCGTGCGAATTTCTATGATAATTAGGGCTAAAACACTTGTAATATGCTGTATTAAAGTTTGAAATGTATTTATCAGCATCAGAGAATACATGCCGGAATAAAGCAATTAGGTGGTTACGCTTCTGGTTTTTCGCTTCAGAGCTGCATTTAGGGTTGTTTTATTACAGCCGTTCTGAGATAGTCGCATTTTGCAATGCCACATCTCCCAATTTAAAATAAAACTTAGTGTCACAATACGTGAAATGGATTTTGTTAATACACTTGTACACTTAGTTTGCATTTTGAATACGACTCATCAAGAGAGACAATCAAGTCAGGATAATGAAACAATTGTGACCATACTTTGCCATAAAAAAATGTACCACAATTTTTGCACTCCATAGTTTCAGTTCGATTTTACTTTTCAAACGCAGTTCAAACCAAACGAGAGAACTTTTACTTTCATTTATAATCAGGACTTTTACTTTCATTAAACCACTCGAATATAATATTCAAGTGGTTTAATTCACATTATCATAGTATAAACTATTCTTGAAATTTTAAAGTCATATGTGTTGTTCACTTTTAAAATTTTATATTACTTATTTCTTGGTATATGGATGTTTCCCTTGCCAAAAGAAGTTAGTTTTATTTCTGGGAGATATAAATGAAAATTTCTTGTCAATACTTTTCATTTTATTATTATAAATAGATGAGATAATTGCTCCAAAGTTTTTAAGAAACTCCATGCCAAATTCATATTTTCGTTCAGACAAAAATGACACGATAGTGATGACATGATGGCAGATAAAAAGTGACATGGTTCCGCTCTCATTACAATGATATTGTCACTAAATGAACGTTTCTACTGCTTACGTGCCCACAGTGAAATTAATCTTGGAAAGTCTTCAAACACACGTACATCTTTTCCTGTACACAGTTCTTCTACCATAATATAATCTGTTTCGATAACGACATTCAAAGCGTTGCCCATCGATAGTGGTTACTGCTCATTAATACGATACACTTTCTATGTTTTCACTTGTCTTGTTTATTTATTGCTGCTTATTATGATTTATCGGAATGCCACAGAAGACTCAGAAAGTTTCGTGAAGGAGAAATCATCCTGTTCGTTTAAATCGCAATTAGTATTCGTGCTATCCAAGAAACGTGTTTTGTTCCGTGTCTGCCAGTTTTTCCGTGCTCATTGTCATAGATGTCCTTTTGTGGCCTATAGAATATTTAGAATAATACTCTTCTTGCTGAAAAGTTTCAAAACTCTCCAGTTATAGAAGTGAAGAACAGATCAACATTAAACATTACACGCCGTAGAAATCACGTGCATCAAGTGTCAGTATCAACAGCTCAGTACAAGAAATCAACATACAATACATGTACGTTACTTTACAACGCATTGCCAGATGACATAAAACAATTAAAGTCGGTATACAAATTTAAGTTAAAAGTAAAATCTTTTCTGCTGCAAAACTGTTTCTATACAATTAGAGACTATACTGATCGTGAAAAAGAAAAATAATTTTTAATGTAACAAAACAAAGATATATAATGAATTAGTTTATGTTTGCATTGTATACATTTAAAAAAATATTTAATACGCCTGTAACAAGTAATGTACTTCAGCTTCCGGGTCAATGACCCCCATCTCGATCAGGTTTTTGTCCAGTTTCCCTGATCCATAGAGCAAATGCTGAGATGGCCCCTTGTTTTGCTTCTGGACGTAAATGTAGCTTCACTGTGCGCACGTTTTGTTGAGCACTCCTTTTGCTTGTAGTTCATTTACAGTTGAAATTGATTTTCTATAACTCGGGAAAAAACATTTTTCAAATATCTTTATTTTTCTAAAATAATTATTTTCTAAATTAATTTTTTCGTTTTCGTTTTTTTTTTTTTTTTTAATAAAATTCTGGCCCTCAAGAAAATGTGCGCAGATAAATTTCTTTCCCCACACGTCATATACAGCTTTTACTGTTTTTTGACTAAATAAATAAATAAAAAATATAAAAAGGAACGCATTTTTTGTTCCCCTTATTATATAGATCAAATGCAGAGGTACATAGGAAAGCAAAGATTATTAAGATTTTTTACACAATTATTTTTCATCCTCTCATTTCCCTGAGCTCCTCATTATAATTTAGCGTTTCATCGTCTTCCAGTTCATCACTCTTTTCTGTTTATTTTATTTCGCCCATTCATCTTTCTCTTGTTTCTCATTCCTCGTTTCATCGTCGGCTTCTTCCTCTCCCTTCACATTATCTTCTTCTTTCTTCCTCTCCTTAAGCATACTTTATCCTAATTTTCAGTCTCCTGTTACACCTCAATCTTCTTTCCTCTTGCGCCTTCTTATCCTCCTTCTCCCTCTCATCTTCACCCTCTCTCGCCCCTTCTTCGGCCCTCTCCGTCTTTCTTTTCCTTTCTGATGCTTCCTCTTGTCGCTGCAACATTTCTATTCCCCTCCTCTCATCGTCTCTCTTCACCTCCTCTCATCGTCTCTTTTCACCTATTCTCATCATCTCTCTTCCTTTCTCTCATCGTGTCTCTTTCCCTCCTCTCGTCGTCTCCCTTTCCCTCCTCTCATCATCTACATCCTTCCCCCTTCATTCTCTCCCTTCCTCACCTCCTTCTCCCCCATCTTCTTCTGCTTGCTTACCTTAACAACGACCGGGAGAGATGGTACAAGACATTAACTGGTGTTACTGCAGAGCCTCTGACTGGGAAGTCCTAGGTTAAAATCCTGATGATGGCAGGATTTTCGACACTAGCTTGTCAGCTTGGTCGAATTCAGACGTTCAGACGAATTCAGGCGTCTAGAGGAGAATTCTAGCGGCCGGCTTCTCTGATACGGGTTTTCCGTGGTTTCACCAATCAACACCAGGCAAATGCCGGAGTAGTGCCCAAACAAACGGGCCGCAGACAGCGGCGATTTTTCCTTCTAATTCATTGTTATATCCTACCCCTTACACACAATTACACTTACACTTATATGCACTATTCTACCACACATGCCAGTAGACCGGTCGAGAAGTTAGAGCTTGTCCCGAATGGGGTGGTGCCCCGCTGGTGGGAGATTCTGGTTGGGGAAAACCCGCCAGCCGACGGTAGGTCGGCACCGGATTTCACCATGCAGCGGGCAGCGGGCAGCCTTGCAGTGGGGGAAGATCATCGTCATCTCCCGAGAACAAAACATGCACTATACTCACTAATGCCCTTGGTAGTTTCCGCTCCCGGAATCACGAACAATCACTTTATCAGTCATTGAAATGAACGGCCGGTTTAAATCTCCTCTTTGAATCTGAATCAGTGAAATTGTCACTGATTCAATCAGTGAGAGCCGAAGTCACTAATATCTTCAGTCGAAATGGGTAGTTTCGCTGACAATCAGCGAACATGCGAACCTTTTCATAATGACCGCCAGCATTTCACTGGCCGTCAGTGGTAAAAGTGCCGCGCCACCATCGCTCACTGATCGTTCAGTCGCCACGTGCAAGTAATGTCACAAATTTCACCGATTCAAACAGTGAAATTTCACTGATTCAAAAGTGGACCCGATTTTCATTGATTTGTTTAGCTCAATTCACTGATAGTCAGTGGTAGGGTTATAACTGACATCAGTAAATAGTCACTGCCAATCAGTAGTTTTTCACTGATTCACACTGACACGCAACACTCACCGTGCTGGATACTCGGATTGACATGAAATTTCACCAGTTGATAGAGCACCATGCAAAACCTATATACGCAAATTTTGAAGTGCTATGGAATATTATAAATGGCGTTTTATAGGCATTTTGTATCAGGACCTTTCGTGACCTTCGCGCTTCCCGCAGCGGGCGAGCCGTTGCTTCGGCAGCGCTAGGAACGTTACGCGGCGTCTATCAGCCGGTGTCAGATTTCCAAGCGCGTTCCTTCCATCTGAATCTGCAAAGTAAACACCCGTTTTTGTCACCCCGCCTACCCTCCAAGTAACTGAGACCTTGCCGACAGGCCGATAGTGCAGGCGCAGTGTATGAGTAACGTCCGCAGAACCAGCGGCGAGCAGCGATTTCCGCCCTTCCACGGTCGGTAAGGTCAAGAAAGGTCCCAATACTAACTATCGCAAAAACCACTACTTGCAACGCTTCATAGCACGTACAAATTTGTATGTAGGGGTTTTGAAAGGTGCTGAACAAGCTGGTAAAATCTCAAGTCAATCCGAGTATCCAGCACGGTGAGTGTTGCGTGTGAGAGAGTCCTCATCCTCCCTCTCGCCTCTTTCGCCCATTCCATTTCTCCCTCCTTGTTCGGTTCACCTTGTTGCTCCTCCTGTCCGCCCTGCGCTTCCCGTCGCAGAGCGTGGGCGCGCACATGGCGGCGAGCGCCGCTGACCGCGATTCGCCGCCTCCCGCGCGCGTGGGCCTGCCCGGGCGGGCGGCCCCGTTAGCGCTGGTGCTGCGCCGCTGAGCTGCGCGGCGGCGGCGGCGGCCGCGGGCGCTGCGCGTGTCGGTGACCGCTGCACTCGCGCCTCACTGCGCACGCGCAGACGCACGCCAGCGCGATCCCTCCACCCTCCACGCCCCGATGCGTTTTGCAAACCCGTTGAGCTCTGCCCCTCTCGCACCGCAAGACGTTGGTTCGGGTCCTCATCCGTGTGGATGGAGTGGTCAGACCGCATGCCGGGAGCCTCCCTGGTAACAGGGTTCATATTTCGGTCGAGCTCTGTGATAGTTGTGGTGAACTAATTTGCGACACGTTCTCTCGTATTCCTGCCCCTCGTTCTATAATTGTTCCATTAACATTCAGGCCGTAAAGTCATCACGAAGCCATGAAAAAACATTCGTTCACCGCAGATACAGGTCTTACCCAATATAATACACTGGAACACTACTCAGAATGTAATATTCACAATTGAGCACATTGAGCGAGTATTTCGTATTTCTAGGGAATCATTAACTATGGACATCACGCCCGTGAGTTGACACACATCAGTCAGCCTCTACTTCTCACGAGACACGTTCTGGTGGTTAACAGAGACACATTTTCTCAATTTGGTGCCGAAAAATTGTAATGAAACGCATAAGTTTTAAATGAAACTCGAACGTTCCGAACTTTGTGTACAACACGATGGCGAAATTTGGGAGCTTCTATATTTTCATTACTCTTAGCAATATTTCAACCAATGGTCTTCAAAAATCTATTTGGCACATGAACCGCAGGAAGTAAAGAATGATGGCAAACTCTGGTGAAATAATTATCTAAATGGGGAAAAAGTCCTAATAGACTGACATTTACAGGTCTACGGCCACTGCATGCAAGATGTTAATATTGTGTGAAAATAAACTAGAAAAGGCTAGTTTATTTTGTGATAGCAAAAGGATATGTTATCCTTTTTAAAAAAGTATGATGCGTGGAATTGTTTCTGCTGTTATTTATTACTACGTGTAGAAAAACATTTCTTTGGTGCGTTTCTTAAGTGGTTGCTGTGACCAGCTTACTCAAGCTGTCATCCATTTAAGTGTCATTGAAAGAAATTTGAAAAATAAATGAAAAATTAAATAATTAATATTAAATAATTGCTTCTTCTTATATGATTACGATGACAACGCCTTATGGCTATACTGGAATCGATGAATACTTGATGAGTAGGCATATGCCTGCCGCAGCCTAATAGGGCAATTAAATTTCTATGGCCCTCTGGATCCCCCTTTTCATTTAGGTTTCATTTTCATATGGCATATTTTACTAAGAAATAATATAGCATACCACCAACAGAATGAGATTATAACTTTAATGATACGATTAACACAATTGATTTTACGTCTGATACTTTTCAGGGTTGTCATAAGGTGTGGAAAACCTATTCCCTAACTACATATAAACTTTCAAAATAGCTTAAAAGTGAGAAATCAGAAATTTATCAAATTTGAAAGAACATGTATTACGAAGGTCTACGGGGCCTCTTTCAAAATTTTCTGGTGGGCCAGTGCCCCCCATCGCACGCTTATGTAGGTAGATGTTTATAAAGATACGATGTGATTGACGGTGGGGAAATGTTGGAAATGAAAGGCAGGGAAACGCGAGAATTCCGAAGTAACGTCCACGAATACACTTTGCCTAACACACATTTTACTTGGTTGTAACGTGATTTGACTCACAGCAGCGGAAGACAAATAGTCTGACCTGTAAACCGCGAGCGTCCTGCGTGGATTGTCTCGCGAGAAAATGAAAACATGGTAGCTAAGTGCTTCCTTCAGTTTATCGCAACTTTTCCTCAAACAACAAGTCCAAGGGCGTTTCCACGAACGAAAGTAATCCCACGGTGAAGATGTCACGCGCTCTCCCCCAGGTTTTCCGGTGGCTGCCAGCAGCTCCCTCTTGTCCTCGAGACAGCCGCGCGTCGTTTGGTCTCACGCGCGGCGCGACGCTACAGGACGGAAAGCGTGACACAGTGGCTCAGATGCACGGAGAGCGGACAATTTCTGTCACTACACATGCCACAAGATCAGTTGAAAGCATAGATCAGGCTCGTCAAACCACGCCCGCATGAGATACTTGCCCGCCTGGGGAGCGCGGCGCTTATATAGGCACAGGCAACTTCCCTGACTACACAGTCATTTCCCCTTAAAATCCAGAAAGAGGTGTACATTTGCAAACTGAAGCGGCGCGAGGCGGTGATAGTGGTTTCGTACGAAAATAATTTGCCAGATTTTTTTATCAAATAATCGAGAATTGTATCATGCTTATATTCTTCACTACTTATTACTAGATCATTTGTTACTAAATTCTCCCATATATAAACATCTTTGCTAAGTGGCATGAATATGTGTGAATTCTTATGTCGAATTCTTTTCTTGTTTTCGTTTTGTGTTTTAAATTAGTCAGTTATTTATTTTACTTAGCAAAAATGTGAAATAAATTAACAACTCTCCCGAAGTTAACAATTCTCAGTTGCGGACGGACAGCAACTTTAACAGACAAGAATATTTGTCAGTTAAACCTTTTACCTGAAAGTAGCAAGTTCATCATTTTACATCATTCTTAAGTAAACAGAATTACAAAATCAAGATTATTTTGTTTGAATTTTTTAAATTTTATTCTCAATTGAGAATTTGAAATCGTACCGATGTATTATTTCATTTTAATGGATTGCCTTGTAGAGAAAATGAGAATTAATATATCTAAATTTGTGAAAATAACTATCAAGTAATTTCTCCCGAAGACTGTCGTGGGCCACGTACACAGTGACATTCCGCCCCCTTCGGAATAATTTGTACAACCCTTACGTTAAATCTTGTGCCAATTGGACGCAGTGCCCGCGAGCTCTAGTAAGTTTGTAACCTTGCCGCGACCTTGACATGCCTGGCTTAAGGTGGCTCCACACATTCGGCATTTGCCGAGCAGCGAGCTACTGCTCGCCCTATCTCGACCAGCTCATGTGTTTGGCGAATCTTCACTCCCTTTGATGTGTCCAAAAGACCGACACGCGGCGTGTAGGGCCGAGCGCCGAATGTTCGTCATCGGCAAATAGCAAGCGACCCATCCACACTACTCGGGATTCGGCGAGCGGTAGCTCGCTGTTCGCCGAATAGCGAATGTGCGGAGCCGCCTTTAGAGCTTGAGTGGGCTGTGCCCCCTTTGGGAGTGATACCGGCACCGAGGAACCCATAATCCGTAGCGTTTGTGGACGATGTATATCAAGTTTCAGAGAAGGAGGAAGACGGCCACATTCCGAGACAAAACATGCAGTAGAGGTATGAGACTAATATCCTCGGTGGTTGACGCGTCCAGAGATAATAAGTAAGTCTGTCAAAAAGTGCCAACACAAGATTCCTGCCGCTCTAGAAGCCCGGTGCTTCTGCGGGCATGGGTTTACCTCACCGACACCACACTCATGTTCCCTCCTCATCTAGAAAGCGGTGTAGACGATCAATCTGTAGTGGTGGTTGTAGGCACGAAGCGAGCTCGAAAATCACAGCGGATAGTTTCATCATGCAGAAACATGTTTGTCGAATGTTCCAACAGTCAATCGAAATTTGAATTGTGTATATTTACTTTCTTACGTATATCTTTTTATTTATCTTCTTTTTTATATTCTTACTCGTGTAATCGGTTTTGTGAAGGG